>JAECUM010046881.1:0-28200 GCA_016617855.1 Megalonaias nervosa | reverse complement strand
CTCGCTTCAGACAGCCTTGTGTCTCCACATAGACCCTTCGTTTCGAAACGGTCGTCTCGGTGATCCAGATGATTGTCCATGATGATTTGACATACATGGGTAAGTCCCTACGGAACAGCATCGAAGATACGAGAGTAGAGGATTCAACGTTTGTCCACATCTTGTGACGAGAACAGGTGAAGGGAATGAAGTGAACTGCGTTTATTTATAGTGGAAGAGCGGATCGAAACGACTGAGATTTTTCACCAATCCAAACACGCGTTACAAAATTCAGCCACTGCGCGGAGTCTGTCTTCCAATCCGAAGAGAGATGACTGTGAGGTCACATTCCTTATATATGTGCGCTAGCGTCTGTACGCAGTGAATCGATGCGACATTGTGTTTTGAAATATGACAGAAACTAAGAAGACGATGAATTGGGATGCACCGGCCGTGGCGACGACGGGAAGCGGCTACCAAAGTTAACACGGACCAACTTCCAGAAGAGGTCGATTTTAATTGGGATTTAGTGGATTTTCTCTCTTCTTCGCAAAAATTTGTTCCGATACCAGCACCTTCGCCACCTTCTACTGCATTACCACACGTCGAGGATTTTACACAGAGACAGAAAAAAGAATTGGAGAGATTTTTGCAACAGCAGAAAGAAGCAGAACAAGCGTTTCTCCTTGAACAGCAACAGCGAGAAGAAGAAGAGGCAAGAAGGAAACGACAGGAAGAAGAAGCAGAGAAGAAACAAGGTCTAGGAGAGAAGGAGAACAGTGAAACTCAAACGGTAACGGTACTCTTGGACATTTTGGCAGAGTTGAGGAGTCTGAAACAAATGTTATCAGACTTATTACGACCCAAGAGAAAAAGACCTTCCCGAGCCAAACAGCCCTGTCCTGTTCACACAACTACTACACCTGAAATACCAGCCCTAGTGATTTCTACTAAATCATCGACGGGAGCAGGTCAAGATGTAGGCCTTGGCCGTGGCAAAGGCTTAAGGCAGTTAAAGCTGATTGCTTCTCGTTCTGAGTTGGTTTTTTTTTTTTAAAAAAAGCAAACAACCAACGGTCCTTTTCAGAGCCACCCACCTCTCTCGAAAAGAGATAGTATTCATTTTGCCAAAATCAATTAAAACTCAAAAATCCCTTTTTTGCCCACGATGTACGTGTGTGAGTGGATGAGTGTAGGTCCTTATTATTCTGAAAAATCAAAACCAGGAGACGCTTACGTTTTTCTGTCTGGTCTATTCTGGTACAAATTTTACAATCCAATTCACAACACAACACTTTTGAAAAGTTCATAGACTTCTTCTGTATCGTTTTTTGTTCATTCTCTCTCTCTCTGTTTTTTGAATTTCTTCACTTTAACAGGTTTTTCCTCCTCTTCTTCCTCACTTTTTTCTAGCCTTCTTTTCTTCTCTTTCTTCACTTTCTGGACGTGTCGGGGTTCTTCCTTTGCCGAGGGCACCTCTTCTTCTTCCTCCTGCTTCTGTTGTTTCTTATGGCAGTCTGAAGACCAATGTCCTTTCTCTTGACAATGATAACAGGTATCTTGACTTTTGTCTCTGTTGACACTTGTCTTGCTTTTTTGACGGTCTGGACATTATGTAGCTCAATGCCCTTTCTTCTGACAGATATAGCAAGTATCTTGACTTTTATCTCGAAAGGAGGGGAAGTAATCCGTCGGCTTGTCTAAAGAAAACTTTTGTATGACACCTCGCAAAGCTCTGATCAGAAGATCGATCTGTGTGGGCTCTTCCATCGTTCTGGTGAGCTTGAGAGTGAAATGAATACTGAGAGGGAAGGCACTAGCCCTTTATATTTACACTGGTCTGATATCGATATAAAGGGGTCCATGGCGTCTCAAATGTAGTCATTTGACTTTTTTGCAGTCAAGATGAAACGATCACATTTCGTAAAGAAAGGAGAAGAAAGTAAGAGGCAGAAACGTGACTTATCGCCTCGCACGGTAGCTGAAGTCTTGGCTCAAATTCACGCCAACGATTCTGAAGATGAGATGAGTGAACCAGAATGCAGACCATGAGATTCTACACCAAACCAAAGTTCACCACCAGTAAACCCTAAAAAGGTCTTCCACATTCGAGAGACGGACAAATGCTTCTCTAGAAAATTTAGAACCACAGCCTACACGTACACGGTGAAGTTTAAAGATTTCAGGTCCGACGTATCGCTGAAGAAAGCAGAAGAGTTCATAACCGATGTGTGGGATTCTTTGTTAAACACACTGAAACAGCAATGTCAAGCCAAAGAAGACGATCGCTTGAGACTTTCCATTCATCACGACAGACTGAAGTCCCCCGTTTGGATCGAGTTTAGCAGTCCGGCAGAATTGACACCTTCCAAAGTCATCGACAAGATTCAACACGTGCAACAATCCAACGACAAGTTTCACATCAAAAGCGACTCTATTCATGACCCAGGTTTCTCTTCCAAGGACACACCGGAGGCACTCCCGCAATGCAAAAATTGCAAGACGTCTTGGCTCCGCGCTACACCTTGAAAGCACACCCTCAAGAAGTGCGCGGACCTCCGTTGTTTCGAGGCAAAAATTTCAAAGATGGAAAATACATTCACGTCTATCATCACGATGAACATTTCGATACCATTACTAGTATCGCCCCATTCCTGGGATACAGTTACTACTGTGAGAAATGTGACTATGGGTATAACAATCGAGAGCAAAACAAGCATTGTGGATCGAAATGTGAGAGATGTTTGGCCTCTAAGCCCTGTCTGGACAAAGGACAAGAACGAGTACATTGCCCTGCTTGTCAGCGCACTTTTGTCAGCCCTGCCTGTTACCAACAACATCTAAAGACGCAAGGTTCACAGAAGAAAAGTGCTTGTCATCTCCTGAGATTGTGCCCTACTTGTGGACAAGGCATACGTACCAACAGTGCCAAGGTTCACGTATGTTCAGGAAAGAAAGGATGTCACATTTGTCACCAAATCGTGGACTTGGAACACGAATGCTACAGTCAAAAAATATCATTCCAAACATGAAGAGGAAGATGACCAGAAGAAGAAAGGGAATTTCATCTTTTTCATCTTTTTCGATTTCGAATGCATACAAGAGACTGGCATTCACATTCGTAATCTCTGCTTGGCTCACCGAGAGTGCGAGAAGTGCAACCAAGTACCTATCTTTAGTCATTGCCCTCACTCTGGCAAGATTCCTGGAGGACGTGAAAAAATCTCTCAGGGACCAAACACGCTGACCGACTTCGCCCAGTGGATCTTAAACCTTATCGACGAGACGTGGAGTCAAGAGGACATCGAACGTTATGGAGATTACCATTGCCATGTCACGCTGATGGCTCACAATTTCTCGGGATACATTGGGCAATTTCTTCTCAGATACTATACGGAACAAAGTACCGAACGAATTAAAATGACTTTGAACGGAGCCAAAATCATTTCTATGCAAGTAGGACAAGTGCAGTTTAAAGATTCGATGAGTTACTTGGCCATGCCTTTTAGTCGAATGCCTAAAACGTTTGGAATGACAGAAATGGCCAAAGGCTATTTGCCGCACTTTTTCAATACCGAACCCAATCAACACGCCGTCCTACCTCATTTGCCTGATGCTCACTACTACGACCCCGACAACACGCGTACCGAACAACGAGAAGCTTTCTACGCTTGGTACCAGACTCACGCCTCGGACTCTTTCGACTTTCAGGAAGAAATGTTAAATTAGTGTCGTTCCGACGTGGACATTTTACGGCGTTGCTGTGGAAAATTTCGAGAACTGTTCATGGAACAAGGAGGGATCGATCCTTTGAAAGAAGCCTGCACCATTGCTAAAGCGTGTTTCTTAGTGTCACGTCAACGATTCATGTCCGAAAACACCCTGGCTGTCATAAGCCCTCAAACGACAAACGTTGTCAAACGTCAATATTCGATCAAAGCCGTACGCTGGTTACATTACTTGTGCGAAAAGGAAGACAAATGGATCCAACACGCTCGCAACGGAGGAGGCTAAAATACCATCTGAACGTATTTGGTGGATGGTTGGGACTTGGAAAACCCTTAGATCGTATATGAGTTTAACGTGTGTTTATTTCACGGATGTCCCATCTGCTACCCTCAACGTGGCACTAAAAATCAATTTTTGCAACGGACCATAGAAGACTTGTAGCAGACCACTTGTCAGCGCCGCTTGAAGTTAGAACAGCAAGGATACCAAGTGGTGGAAATGTTGGAACACGAGTACGATCACCGTTTTAAAACTGATCCCGAGTTTAAGCGCATCGTGGAAAGTTACAAGTTGGTGGACCCTCTGAACCCATGAGACAGTTTGTACGGAGGACGGCCGAATGCCACCTGTTTGCTGTACCACGCCGACGAGGAGAAAGGAGAAGAAATCAAATACTTGGACGTGTGTTCACAATATCCTTACGTGTGCAAATATTGTCACTTTCCCACAGGGCACCCGCAATTGCAGACGGAACACTTCTACGTGGACAACATTCGACAATTCGAAGGATAGATTAAGTGCAAAGTCTTGCCTTCCACGGACTTGTATCATCCCGTTTTACCTCACCATTGCCAAGGAAAACTGATGTTTCCCTTGTGTCGTACTTGTGCCGAAATGTGCAACCAAGACCAAGCATCTCAGCACACCCAGGAAGAACGAGCCTTGACAGGAACGTGGATCAGCGTGGAATTGTTTAAAGCTCTGGACCTGGGATACCAACTGTTAGAAGCGTACGAAATTTACCACTTTCCCAAGACAGGAAAATACCACAAGGGCGACGAGACTCAGAAAGGCATTTTCGGATACTACGTGAATGCCTCTTTGACACTGAAACAAGAAGCCAGCGGCTATCCTTCCTGGTGCCAGGCTTCCAAAGACCAAAAGAAATTCAACGAGAAATACTGGGAGCAGGAAGGCATCACTTTAGACCACGTAGAGAAAAACGAAGGAAGGCGATCGTTTGCCAAAGTGATGTTGAATTGTTTGTGGGGCAAAATGGCACAACGACCGTGTTTACCAAAGACGGAGTATTTGACAGAACCTTCCAGCAACTTCCAGTTGATTCACGACAAAACCAAATACATGAAACACATGGATGTCGTTCGTGAGGACTTGATCTTAATCAATTACTAAGATGAACTGAACTTTGTAGAAGCCGACGAATTTGGAAATGTCATCATTGCAGGGTATGTTTCAGCCCATGCTTGCTTAAAATTATACGAAACTTTACACCAATTAGGAGATCGTGCTGATATCGAAGGAGACCGTTTAGGAGCCTGGACGGATGTGCACCCCGACGAGAAGATTCTAAGTTTTGCTAGTGGCGGTCGCAAAAATAACGGCTACGAATACCGGGACCCACAAGGAGAAGTGCACATAGAGTGTAAAGTGAAAGGATTGACTCTCGGTTATCGCATCAGTCGAGTGGTGAACTTTGGGGTATTGAAAGAAGCCTTGCAGTCTGGCCAGGATGGAAACTTTAAAGTGACCACCTACAAACCGCACAAGATTGTACGTTTACCCACACACCAAATCGTCAGCCGACCCTTGGAAAAAGTGTATCAAATCGTGTACCAGAAGCGAGTTCGGCTTCCCAACCACTTCACTTTACCGTGCGGACACGTCGATATTGGTCAGCATATAAAGGGGAAAACGCCCAAGACCGATAGTTCATTGTAACTACCAACACCAAGCAAGAAAGATGAATACTTTCAAACAGCAAGTATCAAGCGAGAGCAATCTCGAATGCGGTGGTGTGCCTTGCGATTGCAAGGATGCCGTACGATGTGACCTCAGCGATTCAGTATCACATCATGGGAGCTTTGCTATGACTATACCTAACATGGAAAGTGATGCTCTGCGTGTCAAATCTGACGGATGCGAAAGCGATGCCACTCGTTACCGTACACCTTTTCACTTTAATGGTTTTCATGGTGAATGTCATCATGAAACCATGCGTCTACCACCCTACGGATGTCATCCAAAACTGAGCAAACTCCTGCGGATTTCACCGTACCCTCATCGAAATGAGCCTGTGAAAGACGAATACACGTTCCCTGTGCGAATGCCTGAATACTGCGACTTTGAAAATCGATTCCAAACCTTCCAAGGAAAATGGCCAAAATATCTGGGAGGACTTACCCCCGAAGAATTAGCCAGAGCCGGATTTATTTACTTGGGCGAAGGGGATAAAGTCAAGTACTTCAGTTTCGGTCAGTCACTTCACGAGTGGGAGCAGAAAGATTCCGCTTACTGGAACATGCTCGATGGTCTCCTCACTGTCACTACCTACCTTTAGTGGGACCTAGTCATTGAAGTGGCATGCCATGTAGTTTAAGAAACCAACTAGGCTAGGAGTCAAACGTTGGACAACACCTAGACAAGTAGTTAAACCCCATTTAAAAAAATAATATTCAAAGATTACCAAACGAATTGCAAGAGAAGTTCTACAAGGAAGTTTGGCAGAGACTTGCCAGAACAAAATCTCAATTGGTGACTGAGGAACTTTTGTGTGGAGAAATTCACAAGAGAAAAGTGACAAAAGTCAATAAATTTGTCAGATTTCTCTGGATCAAGTGTGCGTCCTTCCGAATATTCCCCTTTAGACCGTTTACATCAGAAGATTTTATTACCATTCTTGACCGTTACCCTGAATGGCTGTGGTCAGAAGTTACTCACTACGTCCGTCACTTTCGCTCTAGGAGAAGTTTTTGACTGACATGGTCATGGATACTCTACAAGAGAACATTCGTGGTTTGCCTGTGGAGTTGAGAGTACGCATTTACCGAGAGTTCGTCAAAATGCAAGTGAAACGCAAAGGACAATTGTATCTGTTATGTCACCAAGGTTGAAACCACTGGCACCTAAATGCTATAAGAGGATTGATTCTGATGAAAGTGTTCCAGTGGTCAGACATTGATCAACTACTTCTGGGCGAGAAGGATTCTTTTTACTACAAGGTAGACTTACTGCAACGAATTCCAGAAGAAGAGTTAGAGGGTTACCAAAATCTTTTATACAATGTAAACTTAGTTCAAGAGGAAACTTCTGAACGGTGTGTGATGTGTAAGTTAGTGACTAAACAATTTAGATTCGCCACTGGAGTACGAACATCTCTGTGCAGAAAGTACACTTATTGCCTCCGACAAAAAGAGGTATAAAACAGACTACCATGCCACGACCTTTATCATTCGTGATACAACAGATTCCGTGGAAGGAAATCAATCACAGTATTCAAACGATGGAGGATTACCATCGCATTTTAAGAGAAATGTGTCCATTGAATTGGGGTCGACGTGTGGTGTGTGTCGTAGTGACTTGCTTTCTGGGATTTCGTTTACCAGCCGATTCCTTGTGGACTCTTTATGAACAGTACATATCACCCAAAACACGAAAGTGGTCCCTTTAAATGTACACGAGAGACTCATTCTGTTAAAAGCTTTGAGCTTTCATCTCGATACTTCTCGACCTCTGCGGGAAAACAGCATTCGTCAACTTTTAGGCACTGAAGATGTGTACGACGATGTGTGTGTAGCTTGTGACTTACACCCTCACTGGAAAGATGTACGTGACTGGAAAAGGTTGGGCTTCGAGGCTTGGACAAAAGAAGTGGCACGCTATGCCCAAGATTTGTAATCCTAAATTCCAGTGTTCAGTGAAAAAAGTAACTTTTCAGCCTTTGTTAGTGATAGTACCAGAAGATGAACCCGTCACCGAGGAAAACCACTCCCTTCAGGATAGGACCATCATTGACATCCCCGAAAGACCATTCCGGGAGGACTCCTGTGTGACTGCCAAATGTAGAGACTCTAAGAACATTACACACTGTCCCTAGGACACCACATCTTGGTCACCAAAAATGTTGTACAGTGCCAGTTAGGAGGCCTTGTATTTTCGGCATCCCTTTAACATGTTAATTGCCTGACCCAGCGGTTCAGACAAAACCGAATTTGTCAAACGTTTGATCGAACATAAACATCATTTGATCGATCGTCCATCTCAACGAATCGGGTGGTGTTACAAAGAGTGGCAAAATCGGCGTACAGCCTTCTGCGAGAAAGTCAAGGCGATTCCATCGTGTTTGTGGAAAGCATTCCTGGCGAAGACGACGGGATCGTGTCTGACCCAAGTCAAATACATCTAGTCAACTTCGACGACATGTTAGGAGAAGACGAAGAAGAAATTAAACTGTGGTTTACGCACAAAGGGCATCATCGTAATGCCAGTGTCATTTACATCACTCAAAATGCGTTTCAACAAAGTAAAGCCCATCGCACCATCAGTCTCAATGCTCATTACGTGGTCTTGTTTAAAAGCCTTAGAGATAAATCGCAAGTGCAAGTCTTAGCCAAACAGTTAGGAACGCCTTGGCTGACCCATGCGTACGACGATGCCACTCAAACCCCACATGCCTATTTACCACCCCCGATTATTTGCGATTTCGTACCCATCTGTTTCACCACTGGTGCCAAGACGGAGGGCCTGTCGTGTACACGTCCCCGTCGTCGACTTAACAACAACCAAAAACGTCTATAAAAACCTCAGTCACTTTGGGTCAGTCTCACACAGCGTCAACATGACGTCCCTTCAGTCTCATCTTCCCATTGAATTGATTTGTGCCTTATACGGCATCAGTCGCGAAAAAAAATCCACAAATACGTGCTTGTGTCTTTGAAGCTAGTCTCAAAGAAGTCTTACTATGGTTTACGGTGACAGCACGTCAATTACTGCAAGGCATCATTCACATTCCACATCAAACCAAACGCTTTTTGGAGAGAAACAAAGTAGCCTTGACGCAACTGACCGATCCTCGCATCGACACTCAAACCAAAAAGCAAATCATTTTGAAACCTGGAGGTAGCGGTTCTTTAGGAGGTGTCATCATTCGCTCCCTCTTAAAATGGGATCCTAATGCTCCCAAAGTCGTCCCCTAGAAAAAGCCACTCCCCGACGTACCCAGAAGAAAAAGAGCAACAGTGTCAAGACCAGGTCACAGCCTCAGAAAAAGAAAAAGAAAAGCCCACAGAAAATAGCTTCTACCCGCAAGAGAGGTACTGCCGCCAGGACGCAACCTTACATTCACAAACCAAGACCTGCCACATCAGTGACCGCGTCTCCAGTAGCCTCAGGTTCTTCCACTTCTCCGTTGCTGGTGTGCCAGCCAAACCCAATTTCACACGTGTTCTTCTTAATTTGATGAAAAATTGGAAATCCGCGTTTCCAAAAACTTTTCCTCCAGGGGTGACAACCTCATCCTCTTTAGCGACAGTGGCCGCTACTCACAAAGTACCTGCCCCCAAAATCAAAGTCCAAGAGAGATCAGGCGTGTTACAGAGTTTACTCGATTTGTCCAAGCAAGAACTGTCCCGATTTAGTCCGTTGCGAGCCCCTCAACGTGGCGTGATGCCTGTCATCAAGTTGATACGACGTAAAGACAATCAGTGGCGACGTATTCCAGTATATAAAAGACCTGAGGTAAACGATGGGGCTCAGTGTTTTAGCGTGCCAAGTCATCGACGTTAGTGTATTTTGATGTGTGCCCCGGAACCAACCAACTAACAAACAAACCAAGATGTCACCCCCCAAAATACATCCTTCTTCTACCCCCAAAGGAAAGAAAAGGAAAGGCTTCCTCCTCGTTTAGTCAAACATTGGGACACGTTGTCCGTCCTGTCCAAAGAACGTTTTCAACTCACCTTGAAAGAATGCATGTGGAAATATTTAACGCATCAACACACTCTCAAGTACATCGACGTCTTGCCCCACCTAGTCCAAGCATACAACTAATCTTACCATCGGAGCATCGGACGTGCCCCCCAAGAAGTGACTCCCGACAACGAAGTCACCATCTTCGAACACCTGTTTGGTACGTCCCCAACGGTGACTGCTCCCAAGAACGGTGGAGTGTTGGCAGTAGGAGATTGAGTACGCATTGGCAAAACTAAACGCACTTTCGACAAAAGTTAATTACCCAACTGGACCACCGAGTTTCATGACACTGAACGAGTGCGTGGTCGTCATCATGCCGTCTATAAATTGGAAGACATGAACGGAGAAGTGTTAAAAGGAACGTTTTACTTGCCCGAGTTACAACGTGTGACCAAAAAAGAATACGAAGTGTACGAGATCGAAAGCATTCTCGATCGAAGAACCATCGACTATAAAAAGAAGGGACCACCATGCCCTTCAACACAGCCTCAACCGCTACCATTAAAGCAGCGACCACTCCTTCTCCGAGTTCTTCTCTGCAAGATCTACAAAAGCAACCCTTGTGGGTGTGGTGTGGAGAACGTGTGCCTTAAAGCAAATCGTCTTTTTCTGCCAAATCTTTGTGATGTATTGTGTCATCGGCGCTGTCATTGCCAAATTGAGTTTGCAACAAGGAAACAAACAATTGTAGACCATTTTACTCAGCAGTTGCATCGGTTACCTTCTTCCTAATCCGTCCCTGAAATATTCCTCTAACGGGAACAATGGGAGTCTTGCGTCCAACGTCAGTCATCCTTCCAACAGTCACCATAACCATCACAACAATCCTCTTTTAGACACTCCTCTGACCTCCAGTGACCCTCGGACAGCAGAGCTCTGGAATTATGAATAACCAATTTTACTTAACGCTACCCAGTGATAGTTCCTTGGATGTGTTTCCGAAAAACACCTTATGCTGTTTCACGGCCAAATTACCTCAGGCTATCCAATTGGATCACGAAGCCCATTGGGAAGTGGCTTTGGTGGAAATGATTCACCCTACACAGATCCAAAACATCACTAAAGATCAAAACACTTTCCTGAACCCACAATTGCACGAAGAGATGAATAAAATCGGGTTTTCAGGTGACAAAGTTGCAGCAAGCGATTATTCACCATCTACACTGTGAAAATTTCGGCAGGCTTTTATTTTAGCGGTCAACATTTGGTGGACACGGTTGCTGCCAGGTTCGAGGCAGCGTTTGGCAAAGCCCTGAACAAAACCCCCAAAAAAGTGTTAAGATTGAGTACCATAAAGAAGCTTGTCGCCTTATGATCAGATTTCAGGATACCGAAAAGATGTCAATGAGGTTTAATGGTAGTTTGTATGAAATTTTGGGTTGATATCCGCAGTTGGTAACACAAGTACATGATAAGAAGCTGAGCCCGAATATCAACAGCAATAAGGATTTTTACAAGGCTTTTGGATCCCCTGTATAACTGAACGAAGGACTCACTTTGATGTTTGTGTACTCCGATGTGGTGGAGTACAACGTGTTGGGGCACACCTCCGTACCGTTACTGTGTGTCATTCCTTTCAAAGTGGATTCTGCCACGAACACTGACGAGGAAGGAGGAAACACCTATCACGTTCACCGCGAATTTGTACATCATCATTATTTGCCCGTCAGTAAGTCGTATTTCAACACTGTCAACATTGCTATAAAAGGATATTTGGGACAAAATATTCCATTCACCAAAGGGAAAGTCACAGTGAAACTCCATTTTCGAAAACGATTCTCTAACGACTCGTAAGTCATATATCCAGTGTACCGAGGCATCGCTCGACAGCGAGGACATGGTTTAGGAGATATGTTGAAATCGCCTTTCGTTCGGTGGCTCCTGTTTTGAAACCGATGGTGACACGGGGATTGCACGCATTGAAAGATGCCGCTTTTACGCAAGGCAAAGAATTTATCCAAAATATCATCATCGACAAACAAAACCCCAAAGAAGCTTTCTTGAGAGCAGGCAAAAATATCCTAATTCAAACGGGCAAAGACATTTTGGGTCGACGAGAAACTTCTATAAATGCCCTGGACGCTACCGAGTTAGACATTCCTGCTTCCCTAGAGCCACAGCAAGGACAAGGCAGAAAGAGACGACGAAGACACCTCTCCAGAGGACTTCTCACCACCAGAGCTAAAAAGACTAAGAAAAGAAGAACCGTCCAAGACTCAGACGTCTTTGATTATTAAAAAAATTACAGAGAGAAAATGATGCACCTTGAGTCTTGCACCTGTTCCAAGTCGGAACTGGATTATGTCACCCACCATGATGAGAATACAAGAATCCCAATGGGTCGAATTTCATCCCGTTTCCGCTGTCAAGTACTCAGGATCAGCCCCCATTGAATTTGAAATCAAAGGAGAGCCCGAATATTACATCGATCTGAAAAGCAGTTACTTGTACTTGAAAGTCAAAGCAGCCGAAGGGGACGGTACTGACGGATGAGAAGACGAGGACAAAGTAGCACCCGTCAATAATTTCATGCATTCCTTGTTCAGCTCAGTGGATGTGTACTTGAATAACAAACTGGTCAGCAGTAGCAAGGATACTCACCCTTACCGAGCGTACCTGGAAAATCTCTTGCGGTACGGAAAAGAAGTCAAGAACACTCATCTGGATGCCTGCGTGGTATGGCAACCTAACACGCCGGGCAAGTTCAAAACATAGATGACCACAATGTGGGGTTTAAAGACCGCAAATAAAAAATTGCTAGAAGCCGTAGTTTAGAACTGATGGATCGTTTGCATTTGGACATGTGGTTGCAAGAGAAGTATTTGCTGAACGGCGTGGATGTCCGCCTGATACTGAATAGAAGCAGTGCTACTTTCCATTTGATGGTTGAAGCTACTGCTGTTGCTGCCAAGTAAAAAACCATCATCCAAGAAGCACGACTTTACGTACGACGCGTGGAAGTGTTACCTAAAGTGGGCAACGACATCAGTCACACTTTGAGAAGAACGACCGCCAAGTATCCGATACGACGGGTAGAAGTGAAAACTTTCACCATTCCCGCTAACCAGCGATCCTTGATCGAAGATCATCTGTTCCAAGGACAGATACCCAAGCGTTTAATCATTGGCATCGTCGAAAATTCAGCCTTCAACGGAGCCTACGAGGAAAATCCTTTCGAGTTTCATCACTTTGACGTGCAAAGGATCGAAGTCAGTCGCGATGGCAAGACCTTGTGTACCAGATCCTTCGAACCTGACTTTGAACAGAAGAATTACTTGAGATCATACTTATCCCTGTCCGAAGCCACGGGACAGTTAGGAACCAAAACCAGTCACTGCATTACGTACGAATATTATGCAAGAGGTTGCGCTTTGTGGGCTTTTGATTTCACTCCAGACCAAGGCAGCGACGATGGACATTTTCACCCTATAAAATCCGGTCAGATTCGTGTGGAACTTCAGTTTCAAGGAGCGCTGAAGGAGACAGTGAATATCATCTTGTATGCAGAATTCGATAATACCATAGAAATTAACAGTTTGAGAGAAGTCATTCTAGACTATTAGAAGCTATGGAAGACTCTTATCCTTCTTTAAATGGTAGAGAATCTTTGGAAATGGAATGGGAGGATAGCGTGAAAGCAGAACCCCAAGACAAAGACGAAGAGAATGTGGTGGTCACGTTCAGATGGCCAGAACAAGAACAACATTTAGTGTCCTGTTTTGCCAAACACCTGGCAGATAAAATTACGGAATTGACCAAGAAAGATTGCAATGGATGTCAAAATGATCATCCCAGTCAAATCCAACACGATAAATGTCTGATGATGAGTCAAGAAGAAAAATTGGACGAGTATCTGGACGACGCTTGGAGTCTCATCTCGGAAGAAGCAGTGTTGCATCAGTGGTATAAAGACTTCCGTGATCATTCCTGCCCTCCATTGACTACTCTGGAGATCTATCGCATCGAAGCTCTCTTGTCCCAGAGTGCGGAGACGAAGCATAGAAACGGTTACTTGTCAGAGATTTTCAAGCAAAAGGTCAGAATTGAATTGATGACTTATCATTACCTGTGAAGAAAACAACAAAACAAAAAAATGGATACCTTTTAACTTTATTACATTTTGAACAACAGTTCGTATACCGCTTCTTGGAATCGTGTCGTGTGTGCTAAAGATGAACTACCTCATCGCAAACCTCAAAACTATCAAGCTTATGTCATCAACATGGACGAAAGACATCTCCCAGGAACCCACTGGGTAGCCGTCTACTTCCCTAAAAAGGTTTGTGTGGAGTATTTTTATTCGCATGGATTACCACCTTTGGAAGACGACATCATCGACTTTATGAGAAGAAATGCTTAGACGACACGATTGAATAATGTGAAATTACAAGGCACAGATTCCATGGCGGGTGGACAATATTGTGTGTATTTATTTCATCAACGCAGTCTTGGATATTCTTTAGAAAATTTAGTGACTTATTTTGATCGTAACTCTTCTAGAAACGATGAGAAAGTAGATCGATGGTTTTGTGACTGGTATGGCTATCTTTTGTCTTTAGCTAGGAAACGTAGTGTACATCAATGGCCCAATGACTTCCATCAGTGGAAATCTAACTTGACTTCACAACGTTGTCAACCTTGTCAAAAATAGTTTCTTTAATATTATTGTTAATTGTTAGTTGTTTGTAGAATAAAAAATGTTGTGTTTTGAACAAAATGTGTCTGTCGTTTGTTTTCAAAATACACTGTGAATATATGCTTGACTTCTCTCTATCGCTCACCATGAAATTAGCTATCACAGCATTCCGACCCAACAAAAACCCAGTAGGGATGTTTTCTATCGCGTCCGCGTTTGAGCCATATAAAGCCAGGTACTCTCATTATTTCATTAGAATTGTAAACAAGCTCATAGCGACATTAATTAGGTACAATTACTATCACTAAAGGAAATATACCCTTAAAACTCATATTAACGTAACAAAACAAGTCATGTAATCTAAAAATGATCAAGAAACCAAAAGCAAATTATGAACCTTAAATTGAACTCTAAAAACAGTGTTACAATAAAGGCATAAAACGGATTGAAATTCCCCAGTCCAACAACCAATCAAAACCGACCTTACAAACGCAACATCTCCCGCCTTGTAAATCCAAAGAATTGAAACATTTCAATCCCTTAGGTTTCAATCCTCCAAATCGCAATACTAGTTGAGACAGCGACGACCAAAAAAAAAAAAACGGATTGAAACTCACCAGCTCAATAACCAATCAAAATCGAACTTACAATCCCAACATCCCCCGCCTAATAAACCCAAACCATTGAAACATCTCAATCCACTATGTTTCCAATCCTCCTAATTGTAACAGTTCTCGAGGTATTGACAATATAAAAACGGATTGAAATTCGCCAACCCAACAACCAATCAAAAATCGTCATTACAAAAGCAACATCTTCCGCCGGATAAAACCAAATAATTAAAACATCTCAAGCCTTTTGGTTCAATCCCCCAAAATTGCAATACTAGTAGAAGTGATAAATAAGATGAAAATAATTTAATTATACACTAGTCTCTAACATATATATATATATATATATAAAGAAAAAAAATTAAAAAAATAACTATAACAAACACACTGACGGACAATGCTAAAAAGAACAGACATCACGAAAAGAAAGGATCAACAGCAAAGAAGAAAAAGGAGGAATATAGATGACAGAAGAAGAAAAAGTAAAGAAGATTTAAACCACAGGATGCTGGGGTCAACCATCAACCGACAAGCAGGGACGGAAAAATGTACAGAGAAAAGACATAAATAACTATTCAACAAAAATTTGCCAGACAAGCATCAAAGCAAGGGGCAGTCCAGGTCGCTCTACCTGCTGCTCCACACCCCACCCCCCCAAACATAAACATCCTAGCTGGGACCATCAAACAGGTGCTAGGGCAGATATACTAGCAATACCTGGGTGGGATCCTAATATCGGCAAGCCCGTGCCGAGTAAAGATTTCCTACCATGACCCCGGCACATAGATGTTTATATCGTATCAAAGGCAAATGACAGTCCAGGAAACCCCACCTGTTGCCCCACAACCACAACCACCCCTTACAAGCGATCGGACAAACACAAAGGCAAGGGGCAGTCCAGGTGGCTCTACCTGCTGCCCCGCAAACCCCTTCCGGACAAGCGTGGTACAACCATATCGTGTTACAATTACTCCTCGCAAGAAGGGGATATTGTAGTTCCCGCTCGAAATGGACAAACGTCCCTCCCCTCACACCTACCAACAAGACAAGCGAAGTCGGGC
The DNA here is from genome assembly GCA_016617855.1 of Megalonaias nervosa. Classification (NCBI taxonomy): domain Eukaryota; kingdom Metazoa; phylum Mollusca; class Bivalvia; order Unionida; family Unionidae; genus Megalonaias; species Megalonaias nervosa. The sequence continues at coordinate 12,196 of JAECUM010046881.1, read as the reverse complement.
ATAAAACGGGTGCCAGGGAAAACATACTAGTATATACCCAGGTGGAATCCTGATAACGGCAAGCCAATGCTGACTATACAGATTTCCCACCATGAACCCGATCATGGGGCCAAATGTGGGGATTGAGGGGAGGGGGCCCCTTTTCCCTTTCAAAACCAAGCGTCTTCTACTTATGAAGACCAAAAACAAAACAAACACGATCCTTTAGATCCACCGTCTAAAAAATCCAACCACCGAAACAAAAACTGAGTACGGATAAAGTTTATGGGAGGGTTAACCTCCTACATAAATTGGAAGTCTTCTTCGGCAAACGCACAAGTACACTTAGTACACAAAATTCAAACCCACCGATTTATTCAAAATCGCAACCCCAAACGCTTGAACAATTGCACAGGTGACTTTGACTACATTGGCATAGGGCTGTCCACTAGCAAAACTGGACGAGATTTGAAAAAAAAACGGCCTTAGCGTTGGGTCGGGGCGCGCGGTTGTCGGGTTGGGGTGCTCTGCGGGGTTGTCTCCGGGGCGTTGCTGTGGGGTTTTGTGATGCTTCCTGCTGGGTTCCTTTCCGCCTTTCCTCGCTGCCGGACTCATGATGGGTGCTGTGATGTAGACGCAAACTAGGAGGCTATGATGGTACCATACTCATACCTCCAGGAGGCCGTGAGGGCACCATACTCACACCTCGGAGGGCCCAGCCTAGGGCTCCGAGAGGCAGTGGTGACACCATACCCACACCTCCGAGGGCCCAGCCTAGGGCTATAACCAGTCGCGAAAGCACATAGTGCATATGCGACTATAATCCATCAGTCAGTCAGTCAGTCTGACCATCTAGTCTCGACCAGTAGAGGAAGAAGCAACACATGAACAGTACAGTGTTAGAGATGGAAGTGTTCATCCCGGAACAAGCCATGAATGCCATTCTAGGCCTCGGACTAAAGTTGGCATCTGGCTGGAGCCTTTGGGCGCAAGCAAACGTACTACGTTATTGCTAATCTGGGAAGCAAACGACGCAAATAGGAGAGAAAACACCCCAGGAGGAAACAACTCAAGGCCAGTAGAAAATAGGAGAGTTCTAAAACAACAGAGCCCGCAGAGAAAGGAAAGAACAACGACAAATACTCCAGTCAAAATTTCTGCTCGCACAACATCAACAATGGCCACGCAGAAGCTTCGGATACTGGGGACCAACAACTGGGAACTATAATAAGGGAGCTAAGAGAGGCACTTGGAGGGGAAATATCTAAGGAACCTGCATTAATTTTCCCTAAAACTACTTCACAGGCATCAACATCAGCGAGAAAGCCGACAAACATTAAAGAAACATCAAGCAGAGAAAAGGCAGGAAAACAGCAAGAAAAGGCGGGAAAACAACAACAACAAACCACTACAAAAACAGTGGTACCACCGCAAGCGGTTACACCGCAGCCTAAAGTCACAAGCTATGCAGCGACAATCAAACATAGGACTGACGCCTCTCCCTCTAGTGAACCTGAAGTAAACATAGAGGATAAAGAAATGGATACCGACCAACAGAGACTAATTGACCTAGGACTGGAAAAAACGCTTAAGGATGAAAAAAAGGCTACCCACTTCATCAGCGCAGTAAAATACCTAGGATGGAGATCTCCGAAAACACCTAAACCTAAGTACCAACAGTGGGAATTCGGAATCATGATCCTGAGTCAGTACTGCAGGAAGGCATATGAAAAACGTCCACTAGCCAAACTTATTGAGGCAGCTGAGAAACTCACGGAGCTGTATGGGCTTGAAACCTTCCCGGAGAAACGTTACGAAGAACAACGTACCACTGCTGCATGTGAAGAAGTAGAAGCATACCGCGGCACATTCTAACTGCCGCAATAAACAGCCCTTTTTAGGGTTCTATTCAAGTGCCATTTACGATAGGGGTTCCAATTTGGCTTGGAAACCCAATTCGATAAAACCACAATCCTGACTTGATCCTCTTTTCCACCGTTCAAAATTCAAACTATATGCCTAATATTGACCAAACTATCTTTATGTCGCTTAGACATACTAGTAATTAAAATTTGTTAGGGCCTTATGTGTGTACACTATGTACTAGAACAATTTGATTGATAGGTTATGGGAAAATTTAAAGACTCAATGGATTTGGTTAATTGCAGAGGTGGCTCACACATTATTGGTTTAGCATATGTCCATTAGTACAACTGGACTGAATTTGAAATAAGTACAGACTGGCGTTTCAGGGCAAAGTGATGACATCCATCGCGTTCGCGCCAGCTGCCGAGTCCTTTTCTCCCTTTTCCTCACTCGGACACCCGTACCATGACGGAGATGTGGAACAATTTCCATCCGTCAAAACACCAGTTGTCCCGATGTGACGTCATAGTCGCCGACCAATCGCGACTGGCGTCTCATACTGCTTTGGTTGACACCTGGCACTGCTACAGACTGACTGAAAATTTACTTGAGTGCGTGTTGGGTCTATTTCCACTCAAGATAGCCTAAGGTTGGATATCCATTATAAATTTAACTTGAGTGCGTGTTGGTCTAATCCCACTCATGAAAGCCCGCCATTCAGGTAGCTTGGAACTTATTATTCCGCTACCTGAGGCTAAATTAACAGCTCTCTTTGAGAGCATTAACGCCTGGGGGATGAGACTCTTATTCCGTCCCCCAGGAATAATTAGCAGCCTGCTGTGCAGGCATTAACAAGAGGGACATGCACTTAATGTGCGAACGCCTCTATAATTTAAAGTTCTTCTTCTTCATTCGCGCCTGGGACACAACGGAAACTGAGGTAACAACACAAGAAACGGAGGAAGAAGTGAACGAGGAGGTGCCAACAATGAGGATGAGGAGACAGAGGAGCTTACACAGCGCTATACCCAATTAGGAATTGAGGAAACCCTATATAGCGAAAAAAAAAAAAGGCCTACAACTATGCCTGTGCGGTGAAATACGTGGATTGGCGAACCTTGAAGGTGAAAAAACCCAGACCGCAACAATGGCAATTTGGGCAGAGCATCCTCTTGGACTACTAAGGAAAAGCGTACCATGAGACCCCACTTGGCACCCTTATTAATACCGCCATTGAGCTAAGCAACCTATATGGGTTTGAGGCAATACCCGACGGAACCTACGAAGAAACACGTACTGCCGCCAAGATATGTAAAGACGAAATTCGCCGGAAACCCTTCTGGCTGCCGTCATAACAGCCCTTTTTAGGGCTCCTAAATTGCCTATTATTGCAGGGATTCCAATTTTGCTTGGAATCCCAATTTGATCAAACCACTATACCTGATCTGATCCTTTGAGTACCGTTCAAATTTACAATCTCATGTCTAATATTGACTCAACATTCTAAGTGTCGCTTAGACATTATTATCGACAAATTTTAGGGACTTTTATTATCTACACTATTGTACTAGATAATATTCGACGGTTAGGTGTTAGGAAAATTTATTAACTTGTGAGTACTGGGCTAATTGCACAGGTGGCTAACACGCTATTGGTTATATATTTTGTCCATTAGTACAACTGGACTGAATTTGAAATAAGTACGGAGGGGCGTTTTGGGGCGTACACGACATCCATGGCTTCACATCGCACTGGCTGCCGAGACACTTTTCCTCCTTTTCCTCACTCGGACTCTCGTACATGGACGGAGATGTGGAACGTTTTCCACCCGTCTTAACTCCAGGTGTCCCGATGTGACGTCATATTCGCCGACCAATCACGAATGGCGTTTCATACTGCTTTGGTTGACACCTGGCACCGCTGCAGACAGACTAAAATTTACTTGAGTGCTTGTTGGGTCTATTCCCACTCAAGATAGCCTCAGATTGGAAATCCATTCTAAATTTAACTTAAGTGGGTGTTGGGTCTAATCCCACTCTTGAAAGCCTTCCATTCAGGTAACTTGGAACTTATTGTTCCGCTACCTGACGGCTAAATTTAACAGCTCTCTTTGAGAGCATTAACGCCTGGGGATGTGGCTCGGATTCCTTCCCCCAGGATTAATTTAGCAGTCTGCTGTGCAGACATTAACAAGTGGCACATGCCCAATTGGAGTGAACGCCACTGTAATCCAATTAGTCAGTCAGACAGTCATTCGCGCCATTCAACAATGAATAGTCATCCATGGCGACAAGCAACCGTTTGCAGAAGATGAAGAAGTTGCAAGACATTCTTGACAACTTAAACATGATAGAAGAGATGCTGGTGAAAGTGGATGATGATTATTATTACAATCCCCATAGAGTGAAAATGGAGATCAACAATTTGAGAAAGTTAAAGGAAATGTTGAGGGAAATGATAAAAGAAGAAAAGGAGGAAAAGGAGGATGAAGAGGATAGAATAAGGATGAGGGAATGGAATTAAAAGATAGAAAAGGAAGAAGAAAATGAAAACAGGAGAAAAGAAGAGAAGAAGGAGAAGGAAAAAAAGAAGGAGGAAAAGAATGAGAAGAAAAATAAGAAGGGCGTAAGAGAGAAAATAAGAAGTTGGTGGAGGAAAAGAAGAAATTAGAAGACAAAAAAGAAGAAAACCAAGGCACTTTTCAGGGCCACTCATATGGCTCGAAGAGATATATTGCAAAATAATTAGCTATATATATATATATATATATATATATATATATATATATATATATATATATATATATATATATATATAACATATATAACATATATATATATGTGTGTGTGTGTGTGTGTGTGTGTGTGTGTGTGTGTGTGTGTGTGTGTGTGTGTGTGTGAACCCTATACATTTTGTCCCTATATTGTCCCAAGGGTCTTGTCATACTCATTCCCCTTATCCCTATCCATCTTTGCCCTATACAGCCCCAGGGTGTTTTTCCCTATATATCCTTATAGGCCCTATAAATCTTTGCCCCATACAGCCCCAGGGTGTTTTTCCTTCTTTGGCCTCATATGCCCTATACAGTCCCCTTTCACTACTCTCTGATCTAATCTGACACACGGGTCGTCATCGACTCGGGTGAAGTTAAATTTCCGTGCCAAAAGTATTATTAAAACCAGACGTATCATTAGTCTGTTGCCAGGAGAAATTTCAAAGGGTTCAGTGAGACAACTTCTGTATGGTTAACATTGCGCAAATTCGAGACCGCATGTTTGAAGTATTTTTCGCACGACCCGTTTACATTGAGAATTTTTTTAATTTGAATGCTATGCAGATACACAGAATCTGTTATCACATATGTACTACCATTAGTTATTTAGTACACAGAATCTGTTATCACATGTGTACTACCATTAGTTACTTTACTACACAGATTCTGTTATCACATATGTACTACCATTAGTTATTTTAGTACACAGAATCTGTTATCACATATGTACTATCATTAGTTATTTTATTACACAGAATCTGTTATCACATATGTACTACCATTAGTTATTTTATTACACAGAATCTTTTATCACATATGTACAACCATTAGTTACTTTAGCACACAGAATCTGTTATCACATATGTACTACCATTAGTTATTTTGTTACACAGAATCTGTTATCATATATGTACTACTATTAGTTATATTATTACACAGAATCTGTTATCACATGTGTACAACCATTAGTTATTTTAGTCATAACTAAGAGATTAAACAAGAATTATACTCGTGATCTAATGCGAATACGTAGTTCTCTTCCAAACCAATAAACCTCAAACTGATGGACGCAAAATGGAGATCAATATGATTGGCTCATTGGTCATCGAAGCAATGTATGTATGTATGTATGTATGTATGTATGTATGTATGTATGTATGTATGTATGTGCGTGCGTGCGTCCGTGTGTGTGCCTGTGTCTGTGTGTGTCTGTGTGTGTGTCTGTGTTAATGAGAAAGGCAACAGTTTCAACCACGATGATGATTCAAAATAAAATCTTTTGTCTCTCACGTGTTATTCAAACATTTAATTTACAAAAGATTGAAGAATATTTGGAGAGTATGTATGTATGTAGTATGTATGCATGTGTGTGTGCGTGTGTGTGTGCGTGTGTGTGTGTGTGTGTGTGATTTGGATTTTTAACGTAGCTTTAACAATTTTTCAGTCATGTCGCTACGATGTCTGCAGTATGACAGTTTATAGTGATGTCTAGCACTGGGGCATCATGCCGCAGACATGTAGCATGATGTCCCACCCAGTCACATTATCCTGACACCAGGCCGACCAGTCCTAACACTAACCTCTTAATGCTGAGCGCCAAGCGAGGCAGCTGTTAGTACCATTTTTTTAAAATAAAGTCTTTGGTATGACTCAGCCAGGGTTCGAACTCACGACCTCCCGCATCCGAGGCGGACGCTGTAACCACTAGGCCACCGGAGCGGTATGTATGTATGTATGTATGTATGTATGTATGTATGTACGTATGTATGAACTCATAACAGCACATCAGTACAGTACTGTTTGCATGGTACTGGTTGATGTTGTTTAAAGAAAATATTTCTTAAAGGAAAGGTTGAAATTTTGAAATCTGCTTTAGAATTAAACAAATGCAAGTTCAACTGCATGTCACTGTAACAAACAAAATGATGTCATTATAGTCAAAGATGTCACGTCAGTACGACATGAAGAAATATCACTCATATTTTTCATAGTGAGATATTGAAATATATCAGTGGGAGAAAACTGGCAACATGAAGAAATATCACTCATATTTTTCATAGTGAGATATTGAAATATATCAGTGGGAGAAAACTGGCATCGTCACAGTGGCGATAACACTTTTATTACCACTTAGACGATATCACTTTTGGAACTTTTTCCACATTTAGAAATATATCTTCCCGGATGCATGTTATTCAAACCTTTATTTCCATTCCGAGGCATTTTCATTCTTTCTTCATCTTTATCTTCATCTTCTCTCTCTCTCTCTCTCTCTCTCTCTCTCTCTCTCTCTCTCTCTCTCTCTCTCTCTCTCTCTCTCTCCTCTCTCTCTCCCTCTCTCTCTCTCTCTCTCTCTCTCTCTCTCTTCACATCAGGATCTACAGATCTTAAAATGTATCAACTGTAGACCATCAAGTGTACATTTATGCAATGAGGTACCATCAAGAAATGCCTAAAACAAACTCCAGGCAGCAAAAAGACAGACATCAAGAATCAACTTTTCTATAACTAGTTTTCTACAAGAATCACGGAAACTGTCAGTGACTGAGCTTACATGACCTGTTGCTATGTGTCACCTATATAGTTTTGTATACCTGTAATACTTTAATACAAAGATACGCATTTTAGGAGGAAAAAACATCGTGATTAAATACAGTGTATAGTCCTTTTTGTAACAAGTATAACTCGTGTCACATTCGTGTTTGTATGCCATGGATAAATTGGGTGTTGATTAGAGTTGATTGCAAACCAAAATTAAGTGACAATCGAAAATTGGATACTGTTACTGAGTTAAACTGCAAGCTAAATTTACGTTTGAATGTACAAATAAACAAAATGAAGAAACAATTCTTATATGTAAACTCACAACCATTAAGATCTTTTGCTTACAGAAGTTACAATCTAAAGTCTGTCAGACACAAACGCTCTGTGACGTTTCTAGTTATTCTACCCCAACAATATCAATCCGCTCATGAAATGTGTTGACAAAATTAAAAATGTTTTCTTTTTCGTACGAATAAAGTCTATTTTGACGAGTTACATAATTTGGAGCATGATGTGTAGAAGCTAAATTTGTCAAACGTTGCTGGATGGGGGGACGCTCTTCAGATAGGGGGACGCTCTTCAGATGGGGGGACGCTCTTCAGATGGAGGAAGCTCTTCAGATGGGGACGCTCTTCAGATGGGGGACGCTCTTCAGATGGGGACGCTCTTCAGATAGTATGTACTTCTGGATGGGGTGACGCCCTTCAGATAGTATGTATTTCTGGATGGGGGGCACGCTCTTCAGATGCGGGTACGCTCTTCAGATGGGGGACGTTCTTCAGATGGGGGGACGCTCTTCAGATAGTATGTATTTCTGGATGGGGGCAAGCTCTTCAGATAGTAAGTACTTCTGGATGGGGGCACGCTCTTCAGATGGTGGGACGCTCTTCAGATGGGGGGTATGCTCTTCAGATAGTATGTACTTCTGGATGGGGGTACGCTCTTCAGATAGTATGTACTTCTGGATGGGGGTACGCTCTTCAGATAGTATGTACTTCTGGATGGGGGTACGCTCTTCAGATAGTATGTATTTCTGGATGGGAGACGCTTTTCAGATAGTATGTACTTCTGGATGGGGGGACGCTCTTCAGATAGTATGTACTTCTGGATGGGGGGACGCTCTTCAGATAGTATGTACTTCTGGATGGGGGGACGCTCTTCAGATAGTATGTATTTCTGAGAAAGTGAGGTGTAAGATAAAGTTGTTTACAATGGAGAGACTTTTGGCATGCCTCTCTGTTACTTTCAAGTACTCTGGATGAAATTCTTTCGATTTTTGTGTCTGTGGAAACTGAGCATTATCTAAAGACATAGCTAACCAAAATTGCTGCTCCCGTGTGCTCGAAAAATCAACTTGAATTAGTCTGAAGTACACTATCTTTAGCAGTTATTAAAATAGGGAAAATGAATTTTGCCATTCTAGGCATACCAGCTTTTGAAAGTGCAATGAACGAATTACAAAACATATAAAAAGTATTTCAAGAAAGTTATCGGATTTTTATTACAATTTACCTTTGAAGTCTAGGAGGTGAAATTGACCAAGAGGAGCTAGCAGTTAAATAACCAGTGACGAAAATCTGAGAATTTCTTTTTCTTTAGAAATCTAACCCGATGCACAATACGAAAATGTTGAGTGCCACCCATCCCAAAATTATTGTAAAATTTAGAAACTTCTTTTTGTCGATGTATTTATGAAGCTATGAAATACAGTGGCACATAATGGAGAAATAACGTGCAAATAGATAGCCTGAGCCTTTAACAATAAATAATAAAAAGAAAATCTACGTTTCGTTAGTAGATATACTGAAATATTTCACTCGTGAAGAGGAAACATTTTGTACTGTCACTGACGGTTTCGCCACTCGTGACAATAGTTTGTTTCCACTTCAGTCATGAAATATTTCCCTATATCTACTCAAAAACTTAGAAATCCTCTATATATCAGACGACGTGCAATTCAGTGCTCAAAGGAAACATGTCATAAATACAGGATCTCAAATAGGTAATGATCTAATATTGAATGTATGAAATAAGTTGAATACTTTCCAGCCTTTGGGAGCATTGGTGGACAAAAGATGGAAATTATTTAACTAGTTTCATAAATTCAATATTAAATCATTTCCCATTCCAGATTCTGTTTATCACATAGTTTTCGTTTTCGTGGAAATAGCATAGTTCGAAAAAAAAAATATTTTCGGCATTTCATTTACTTTCGAGTTGAAATACTAGTTTAATAATATTAAGAAGTAGTTGTTTGTCTTTTACAAATTATAATTCAAACAGCAATCGTCATTTAAAAATCAGTAGAACATTTGGCACTGACAACATTATTTTCACCATTGGATCTCTGATGAAAATTCCAGCGTGATGTCAAATAGTTCACTCGGGTCAGTTCAGCTAGAGTAGATGAGACGCAATGTACACGGAATTCGATGAGACTATTTACAAGACTTCAACCAAAACGGTACACCAGTTTGATGAAGGACACCACCCATCATGAGTGCAGTTTTGGAAATGGCGGAAGATACAGCATTCCATTTGTTGGATATGTGTCTGAAGTGATGCTTACTGGGCCATATTCCGACATTTGTAACCACTACTGTGCGTTTTTATGATCGACCCTTTTTCCAATGTCTATTCGGCTGCCTCTTACAACAGTAACAGTAAAATAACGCGGTTCCAGGATTTGGGCGAAAATGCCCACGGTCGCAGTCAATTAATAATGAAAACATTCGCAAGGAGTTTTATTACCGATTAGAAAGATGAGTATCATCTTGTTAATAGTAATGATAAATTAAAGTTGTCCAAAAAGGCGGGGCGAGGAAGTTCTCAGTCACAGCCAATCAGTACTGAGATTATCAAGCAAGGATTTTATGGGCATTGACATATAAAGAGAGTATATTTGCTTGTATCGAGCGAATAACATACATTTCATCGAGTGGATGAAAATACTAGAGTTTTACAACCACGAGATGAATTATATACGTTATTCACTCGATACAAGCAAATTTTCTGTTTATCTTATGCTAAGCAATGAATTAATGACATTTATACTAAAAACAATTTTAATTATTCAATAGAGTGAATTATCATTTATATTTCTTCACTTTAAAAATTCATTAATTCGTAGCCTAGCATAAAATTAAAAATAGTAAACTGCAAAGACTGTGTGTAATTGGTACCAACTAATTATATCATGTGGCAGATGAGTCATTTAGGTTATTATGTTATGTGATAATTTTATTAGAAGTAATACATTACCTCATGACACAGCTGGCAAAATCTCCGTCTCCCAAAAATTAAGCTAGTGACATTCACAGGACAATAATGTATTCAAGTAACAGCTAATCTGGAAACTGAACTGCAGTGACTTTTTGGTAGCGTCACATCGGCACAGTGCATAATGGGTAAACATACGAAACTGGTTGACCGTTATCTGCTTTTTCATAATTCTTACATGCACCGGAAGTGTGATGCAGTTTTTAGCATCTCCATGACGCTAGTTCGCCTGTCAGGGCAAATAGAAATAATGACCAAGCCGTCTTCAAAATATTTTCAGCACATTATTTAAAGTTTCATTAAATAAAATGATTATTTTCATCACGCGATAAACAGAATCTTGCAGCTGTGCTGATTCCAAATGGAATTTATGAACTCGTCTAATAACTTCAACCTTGTGGGCGCCAGGGCTCGCAAAAGGTTTTGAAATGAGCATTAACGTTTTCTTTCTTTTGCGATGGCTCGCAGAGTAGACTCCCAAAACATGGTAAATTATTCAACTCATTTCCTATTTTCCCCAATAAGCAGTTATGTTAAGATCCTTGATACCAAAAGCCTGCCTTACACACACACACACACGCACGCACGCACGCACGCACACACACACACACACACACAAACACGTACTTGTGGGGTTGCTGTATGTATGCTGTATCATTGACATACCATGAGATGTATACATTTTTCATTAAAAGGAAACGAGGATTGCCGAGTTTCCTGTTAATGAAAATTTATACAACCAATTGTATATCAAAGATACAGCATACATATTATACACATATTTTATTTATATCACATACAAATACACATACTTACATTTCAAACGCAGTTGGGATTGACTGTAAGCAACTGTGTATTTATGAAATGAATGGGATGAATGAACTCTGCACAATCCTTTCCAGTGCGTCCGCTACAAAATGTAGTTCTTTGACTTTTGCGAGTAATCGCAATCTCCTTTGCAAATGATAAATTGCTTCTTTTATTTTCTGAACTTCCATTTTCATTCATATTGATTAAATAAATATAAGGCACATTTATGATGTAAACATGAAAGATGGTTTAAATGAAGAAAGTAGAGCTCTACAAACTGCATAGTTAAGTATTTAAATAGTGGACGCGCATGTTGAAACCAGTGGGAAATATAAACTAATCGAAATGAGGAACCAGCAAGACACAATTACATTTAAATGTATTACAGTTGATCTAAGTCATTATTATGATTTAATTAACATTACTATCGAACATAAGTTGTTTCTGTGTTCGATTTCTATCTTTCCCCTTTCCGTTGGCTTGTGTGACTATATTTTGCCATTATTTATAAGTCCAGAGACATCATCGCATGACACAGGCGAAAATCCTCCGCGCTCGTTTTTTCACGGTTTTCGTTAGTATACTTCTACGAATGTCCAGAGAGAGAGAGAGAGAGAGAGAGAGAGAGAGAGAGAGAGAGAGAGAGAGAGAGACTTAAAGGCAAAGAACAGAGAATTTCGATGAAAAGAGAGAGATTATTAATCATTTTTATCGTTACTTTATTACATCGCTAATGATCAATCAGTGGAAATTCATCACAGATTCGGAGAATATAGAAGCGATGACCTGCTGTTGAAACATAACCCACTTTGAAACAATATTTATATATGCATATTAATGCACTATGGGCGGATCACAATTTGATATATCAGTAGTATTTGGTATATCAAATTGCTCTATACCAGCACTATAAAGGCATGTTATATATATATATATATATATATA
>JAECUM010046880.1:0-14106 GCA_016617855.1 Megalonaias nervosa | reverse complement strand
CGGTATACAGCTAAACTACGGAAACGTCAATTCGAGGTCGTGTTTTCGTAACAGGTTTTCCAATAATTTCTTCGCCGGGTGGTGATGGCAGTATTTTTGTTGTTGTTATCATAGCTCGTGCGTATCTAACGTTGGTGCTATTTCAGAAATTACTTGTTCTATATCTAAGGCAGTTGGCGAAGAGAAGATGTTTCCGAAGAATCCTCTTACAATTTTTTTCTACGATAAATGTTTCGTTGTTTCATTTTGTATAGTTAACCGTCCGATAAAATTCACGGTGAGTTTTGCTGACTCCGTCAACTAGTTGACGGACCTCAGGTGCAATAGTAAATTACAATTTCGTTGTTAAGATAGAGCTGTGGCCAAGAATTATCTGTCAGCGTCATTGTTATGGAGGATATTTGATTCTCGAAATTTAACGGATAGTATATTATTTGTCGTGGAGTAACTTGGATCAACGAGCCAGATGGAACATCAGGAGAAAAGCAGTAAATTGTTTGTCTTCGATGCCTCGCGCCGTATACGATCCTTTGGCAATTGAGCAGTTTACTAAAATCGTATTTACTTTTGTTATCTCAACTGATAACTCACCCTCGTATGAAACTGAAGTAATTGCAACTGAACCGTCTTGTTTTGTCGAGCAAAACCTAGCAACAATCCAATGCTGTTGGTCGTACTAAAATCAACAAGAAAATTATTTTTCAACGTGATTTTGGCACGTAGAGTGTTGTATTTTGGAGCAGGTTCAAAATTGTCAGTAGCGGTATTGTTTGGTAAATCCAACTCCAGTTGTAATCAGCGATTTTATTGTTTTGTTTAGATCTGTAACGTTGTAAGCGTCATATGGTATCTTAGCGAATATCCAAGCACCTGATTGAAATGTAAAATGGTCATTCACGTTTCTATTGATGCTTGCCATAGAGTGCCAAGCAGTAGCTGAAACTAAACCTATTGTATTGCTGATTCGGATCTAGTTCGATTGGTGGATTATACGCAACAGAAAAATTTGCACTGTCCGCCGACGTTTGAGATGAATCAAGTAGTAATATAGTTGATAACATTCTTATTTTATCCGATATATAAAACTCGGAGTGCTTTGCGGTTAACAAACCAAATCGCAGTGATAAGATCACTACGTAAAATATAGTATTCGTCAGATGTTAGATAACCGTTTTATAGCAAATTATCTAAAATTTCAACAATTTTGTTGTCGATTTCTGTGCTAAAGTTTCCAGCATCTTTTGACGAAAATGGTAGCATTAACTGATCAACTATCTTAGCTTGGGAATTGAAGATCTTGACACCGGAACGAAACATTTCATGTGTTTTTTTGAGATCATGATCAGCTCGTCTAACGTATCGAGAATATTTCTATCCACTAGAACCAGACTCTCTTATTTTTCTTAAAAATTCATAATCCCCTTTTTGTGAACATCAGCTATAACACCGTCTCTTATGAACCTAAACGTTTTCTCAATTTCATCTGGTGATGATGACTTGTAAATTTTCAAAAGAGCCTCATTACTACTTTTTTCATATCATCAAATAAATGCGTTAAATGTTCTCTTTCCTCTTCTCCTCAGTCCACCTTGTCATCGTAGTGCCTGTAATGTACTGAAACATATTTGTTGTAATAATCATCATACTCTTTATCCATAATTTTTTGAAAGATCTTGCTCAGACCAGTATCAATAATATCATCATTTTGTTTCTTTTTTTATCTGATTTTTTGTCCTGCAGCAATCGGGTCACCTATTCGCTCAACAGTTTGATCAGCAACTTTCTTTTTTCCTTCTTCAAATCTACTATGTAATCCTTTTTCTTTTAACGTTTCGATATCATCAGGTGATACCTCAGAAATATCCGGTTGTTTGCTAAGTACAGCTTCAGTCACAGGTCTAAAACGTCTAGCAGTTTCTTCTACTGTGTGTTGTTGTTCTGAACGTTCTTGCTCAACTTTTTTCTTAAATGCAGCTCTTGTTGCAACAAATTTCTTTAGAACCTCTATTCGTTTCGAATCTATTTTTATAAGTATCTGTTAGATTAACTTTTGGATTGCTCTAACAATCTAAAAACTTGTCTATTACAAATCCAAACATGTGATTTCGATCTCGTGCTAGCTTATCAAATAAAGAAAAAGTTGTGCTTTCCCTGGCCAGTTGCTTCATGATAAAGTTCTGAAAATTTATCATCTCCGCACTGTTCTCGTACTATATTTTGTAAGTCAACGTTGTCGAGTCCAGGAAATAATATAAAACAACCTGTATTTCGCCTGATAAATCGATCGACGTTATTGAAAACCTGTGCTAAATAAACTGCATTACATTTTCTGTTGCGCGATAATGAAAAGTATGATTTTATCTTATCCATTTCGCTGTTGCTCAGAGGGATGTCATCAAATACAATTATCTTATGTCCATCCGAATCTAGCTCAGCAACTGGAATACGATCTTCAGGTTGTTTTATAACAAAAATATCATCACCAACTCGTAGTTCATTTTTCAGTTTTTCGTTATATTCGTTAAGCAATTTTTCTTTATCATGCTGTGGATTTATAGTGTAAATATATACCCTATCGTAGGTGAGGATGTTGTTAAGTAGCAGATTCGTCAGCAGGTTAGTTTTGCCTGATCCAGCTCGTCCTGCTATCAAATAATGGCAATCTGGTAGGTCTTGGTTATGCTGATGTTTGATAAATCGCTCCGTGTCAAAGTTAATTATACTCATTCTATATTAAACTATATTTTATACAGCTTAATTCTATCGCGCGGTGAAAGATAAATTATATCGCACGGTAAGAATAAAAATGAGCTATTGCACAAAATTCCGTACATTAATCGGAAGCTCAACAGATGAAAAACAACAACAACTGCGGCTGGCGCAGATTTAACAAATTATCTATAAAAAAAATTCCGGAGCAACAATAACAGGTAATTTAAGTATGTCAGGTTAGCGAGTGCCAGACCTAGAAAAGATATACCCACCAGTAAACGTTAATAATACACAAGCTACTAGTTAGGCACAGCTTAAAAGAGTTGACGATAGTAAATTGTCTTTGACAGGTGGAACCATGACTGGCTCGTTCAACATAAGCAATGACAAAATTATCAACTTAGAGACATCATATCCACCAGCAAATGCAAATAATACTCAAGCGGTTAGCTATTCTCAGCTCTCAAGTATGTGGACAGTAATAAGTTGTCGATAACAGGTGGAACTATGGCTGGCAACATTAATATGTCAGGGAAAAAGATAATAAACTTAGGAACAATGTATCCACCGCCCAATTAAAAGCTAAGTCAAGTTGTAAGTATAAATAAACTTAGTACTGTATCAAGCTTAAAAATCAATAAATCCGGCGATATAGTCTATGGAAACCTAATATATACCAGTGGAGCTAATATAACAGGTCTTCCATCAAACTTTCCACCAGCTGCAACAGATGCTGTATCTTATGATCAGCTTAATGCAAAACTGACAGAATACCTACCGCTTGTAGGTGGAACTATGACTGGATCGATAAGTATGGGCGGTAAACTAATAATCGGTACTCAATTAAACAACACAAACCTGGCGGACGATACTTTTGTGGCATATTTAAAGTTTGTCAAGGACAACTTCGTAATAAAATCTGGCGATACTATGAATGGAGAACTTGATATGGACTCGTCAGCAATGACAATATATATACCTGTTAATAACCCTGACGTCACAAATAAACAATACGTTGATACAACTGTTACTGCTGCAGATGCTGTTTATCTTAAAAAAACCCCAGGAGGTACAATGATAGGTGCGATCGACATGGTCGCCAACAAGATAACTTCTACGTATGTACCTGTTGATGCATCTGATTTTGTAAATAAACAGCACGTTGATAATGTTGCAGCAAGTGGTGCTAGTATAAAAAGAGCTAAACATACTGTCGGTCACATACCACGCTATAGACAATCGTTGGGGTTTTATTGCAACTACATCAACACAATATCCAGGAAATAATCCAAATTATGCGTTTGCGTTTAATAGTGCTATATCAGAAGGGCTAGAGTGGACAACTAACGGAGAAACTTTTAACTTTTGGATCAGGATACAACGTCCAGAAGCCGGAGCAATATGGAAATTTCAGTTACGAGGTCGATAAAACGCTAACGTCGGACGTATTTACAACTGGAGATTAGAGGGATCTACGGACAATACAACTTGGACTACGCTGTATACTGCATCAGACGTTTATATATCGTTAAGCCAACAATATACACTTGGTCCAGCAGTAACGTCAAATAAGTATTGGTATTTTAGATTTTTTGTTGTAAATGCAGAGTCCTTATCCGGGTTTGACCGTGTTTCAGATATATATCGTTGACAATTTAACGTGATCGTTATGTACAAAAATGTCAAAAGAACAACCGTCGATCAGAGTTGCAAAAGAGTTTTATAATTTTATAGTTAATTGCTGGGTTGACTTGTGCGTCTGCTACGCAAGAATATTTATACCAGCGACCATTTTCCATCCGTTTTATGATATCGGGTGGGTGCATGCAACTAATATAATTGTTGCTGTAAAATGATAACCCGGGTTCTAATCTCAGTAGGAAACAAGCTAAACAATATTCTCTCTCACTTGAAGATTTTATTTTCAAATATTTATTTTCAGCTTTTTCTAAATTCTTTACACATCCTTATGTAGGATCTAGGGATATCACACTCCGTATGTATGTATATATGTATGTATGTATGTATGTATGTATGTATGTATGTATGTATGTAAGTGTATGTATGAATGTGTGTATGTATGTATATGTATGTATGTATGTATGTATGTATGTGTATGTACGTATGTATGTACGTATGTATGTATGTATGTATCTTGTTACGTGTAGGCTGGTACAATAATAACAAGAGAAAAGAGTGAAGTCAACAAGCTTTTTATATTTTAACAAAATAATTTACTTCCCTAGAAAACAATGTAGCAACAATTCCTCAATTGACTCAAAGTTTATGTTTCCGAATAACTCTAGAATAAATTTCCACTGTATTTCTTTCTCCCAGAATCTATAAAACAGTACACTCGTTCGGTTTTCTAGAGAATAATTATTAAATTCCAAAAACAAATGAACTTCAAAAACAGTCTTGTTTCAACAATCCAAACCTATCCAGCCTTCAAGGTTTCAAAAATACAACTGACTGACAAGCGCTCAGAAAGGGTATTATATCAAACCAAATTATCATCCCGTTCTCACGAGATAGATCTCGTGGTCTCTTAACACTTGAACAACGCAATAGGAGAAATGTAATTTGTCACGTAGCAAGAACCACTATCTACTCTCACTCTGAAATAAATTTAGAAATTAAACATTGTTTATTCAGACTAGACGAAATGACCTTGGCAATAGCCGATCGTTTTCGCGTAGCGCTTACACTAACGCGGACCAAGGTGAACTAAAAATATTACTAATATAACACCTTTTACGTCTTAGATAAACAAAATTACTGAAAAAGAATTTCGAATCCCGTGAAAATAATCATTACAATAAAATGTAATGAAACAAAAATAAAATGAAAAAGAATTTTAAAACTAACACACAAGCAATTTAATTACATATACGTAACAATATATGCAAGCATGTATGTATGTATGTATGTATGTATGTATGTATGTATGTATGTTTCTACGTACCTACCTATGTTTCTACCAATTTATACAACACAATTGCTACCATTCTATCTGTATTTCTGTCTATCCATCCTCCCCCGGCGGGTTCAATCCACTTACGTATGCCAAATTTATCTAATAAACCTGTGCAGATCATGTTTGGACTGGACTGTCAGTTTGTATTATGTAAATAAAAGTAAATTATTCAGAAGATTATATATTGTAAACCAGTGGTTCCCATCAATTTTATGCTGCTTCTCTAAACTGGCCACGAGCAGGACCTCCTGATCCCCACACGTACGAAATAATAAAAAACAGCACCAAAAATGTGTTCCGAGGACCCTCCGTGACCCTGATTTTGGTCGCTGCTTATGTAAACTAAATAAGGACAAAACATCACCATATTATGCTTTTAATTTCTTTTCATGAAATCGTAAATATGAATGCCAATTCATTATTACCCCCAAAAGAGCAAACTTTGGAACAGATGCTTATATTGTAATTCAAACTATATTTCGTCCTAGAATAAACTTCAGCTGACATACTGACCTTCATGTATATCACGTGGTATTGTTGGAAGCCAAATCGAAACAGTGCATATATCTGTCAATGAATATGTCGCAGTCCGATACGCAGTCTTTTCATCTGTGCAATAACATAGTTTTGCTTTTATGAATATTTTAAAACACAAATACGTCATTAACTAGTTAATGAAATAAACTCTTACAGGCTAGGGAATGTGACCTCGCAACAAAATAAAGTGACTATGTTTATAAAGGGTAATGAACTTCCCCACTCTATGAGCTGTAATGTCCCCTTCTATCGGCATGAATGGTCTTGTTGAGTCAACCTACCAAGAAACTTGTACTCTGGCCCGCAATGATTAATTAAGAAGGTTTCTGCATATTCATGAAAAACCCATGAAATCTTATCGCTGGCAACAACTGAAAAAGGAAATCGTATATGATTTTCACATCACATACAAGTTTACATAGGCACTGACATGTACAAAATGGTGATCAAAGTTAAAATACAATCAACACATGTTCCATGCTTTAAGTAAAAAAGCAGATGTTTGGAAAACATCACTCATGCTTGACGTTATGTGAATTTAGAGGAATGAAGTCGGTCTATATGTAATAACATTTAAAACTATTAACAGACTGATTCTATTCATTGGGACGTACCATAGGAAACGTAACTACGTACCAAAAGAAAAATGTGGCACGAAGTAGAACGGCTGCGTATAATGGAAAGATACATTCTTTCATTTGTGGAGATTCTAGTAACTATATGTAATTTGAAAAATTCTGTATTTGTCTCAAGCACTAGAAATCCATGTAACGTATTCCATTATTATATGCATATGATAAAACAACATTGATTGAATCGAAATGTTAAAATGTTGTACGATTAATTATCAAGTATTCGCTTGACGAATATTCACTTTCATTTAATGGAAGGTCATTCTATTGGATGGCTCTCTTGCGCTGAAACGAGGGTGTCTTTATTAGAGATATTATTATAAAGGGAGTTTCCTTTAACATAACTCGTTTTGTTCTGATGATAACGTATGAAGTGATACAACCCACCCCGCTAAACGTTGATTGCACAGATATGTCATATGAAGTATAGACTCTTAATAATTATGTTCATGAATAAGTTACATTTTGCGGACAGCGTGACTTACGACTAAACAATTACAGCTACGGCAGGATATTATTTAAAGTGTACTTTAATGTGGCATTTTGAGTAAAAGAATCTTGGGTCATTTGCTGGAAATAATAACATCAAAATGCATTAGCATATAACCAAAGGTGTAACACCTTTATGCCCACACAACATTGCCGTCTCAAGTATTTGTGTGCAACTTATTCGTTTCTGAAATATTATGGTAATGTTATGACTGGAAAATCGATGTCACTGAGCGATTTATGTACGCTAAAATCGCCGATACTCTAAGCTATTCTAGTTCACTGATTCTAGCGTCCTATAGAGGGGATTTGTTACCCGTTAGGTGATGCATCGTTTTCCTTTATTTCCTACAGTCAATACTAATCATTTGTGCACATTCAGTTGAAGTAGATCTGTTTTCTAACAGGTTTAAAACACGTACTGAACCAACCTTTCACGTTTCTTTTGCTGTAGTTAAAATACCAGTATACAATTCGTTACAAAGGTTTTATGTACTATGTTATAAAAGGTATATTTTGTGACATTCTTCATTAATTTGTCAATTACGTTAATAAACATTTATCTGGCATATATGTTAGGATAGAATGTTTCAGTAAATTGTATTAAAAACAATTTTTTATTCTTGTAATATAAATGTGTACTATTTCAATAAAGATTGTGCTTTTCTATGTGAAATCAAAACAATCCTACACCTTGTATAATACTTAAGTTGGCTAATTTTAGAACTCAGCAGCAAGGGTGCTGTGCAAACAAATTCCTTTCTGCGAAGTATATCACTAAGGGTTCACGTGTTCTTGGAGAAATCTGTCTGATGACGTACAAGAGACCCAGACGGTAGTTGGTAAGAAAAGGTGAAGCCTCTCTTTGAGATGCTGGAGAAACCCAAGAGCTAAGACGTATGGCCATTTTTGGCCACGTCCTAAGAAACTGTGTATAAGAAGCGAGAAGATTTGCTGGGCAAAATTAGTCCGTTTCGTCAGACTCAAAGAGGGCTTGTCTCATTACAGCAATTCCTCTGTCTTTCTTGCATCGCCATTCCCCAAGATGTTGCCGTATCTACACCGTTATGAGAGACACCTCCTTTAAGAGAGCCTGAACACACACTCTCTCTCTCTCTCTCTCTCTCTCTCTCTCTCTCTCTCTCTCTCTCTCTCTCTCTCTCTCTCTCTCTCTCTCTCTCTCTTTCTCTCTCTCTCTCTCTCTCTCTCTCTCTCTCTCTCCTTCTGGCCATGGAATAGAGCATTGCTAAGAGTTTATGAGAAACAAATCTCATAAAATATACATTCCAGATACAACATTTTATAATCAAATTGTGAAAAATAAGAATATACGATTTTATTTGATGCTGTTTTATAATTCATGGTTATAGGTTTGATAAAAAAAAAAATTCTTAACGAGGTCTTGGACGTATTGTGCGACTTTGGAAAATACGACACGACCAAGAAAGAGTTCACATTATTATTAAGTGTCAAACCCATGACCTTTTCAGCATACACTCCAGAAATATTCCAGCTTGAAAATTAACAAAGTTTATAATAATGAAATATTTTCTTATTATAATAAAGTACATTTTAACGACAGAAACAATGAGCATAGTGTTTAATGCTAAAAACAAATTGCATTTGTTAGCGCACTGATACACTCTTACACAAATAGCTAAACTCTAGCCATTAGAATTCCCAGACAGTACTAGGAACAACACAGTTGAGACAGGAATGCTATTAAGCCTATTATAAATATTGAAGATGTTATACAGACAAATGGAATATAAAAGAAAAACAGAACTGCAAGTGGGAACAAGTCACTAATATTCATTTGTGTTCAAGTTTAGTGTCAAATTATTTATGCAGGCTCCATGAAATAATGGAGAACATGTGCCGAGGTTGGCTTCGCGTAACTGACAAGATGGAGGTCATCATTGTCTGTCTCGGCTTGTACAATTGATTCGCAGCTGAGGGGTAATGCTTGTACACTTGATTCGCAGCTGAGGGGTAATGCTTGTACACTTGATTTCTCAGTCTTGCCTGCTCTTCCATGGAAGTATCTGAGATGCACACTCAAACGGGAATAATTAGTTACTGAAAGTTCCTTGGTATTATAACTAGATTTTCAAAAGTTAAACTTCACGTGACTGGTATGCTAACATATATGATGCATTTAACCAACAAATCAGAGATAAATCTTTAGATATCCAATCAGTTTGCTCTTTACTTTTATAGCATGTATTACAAATATTGAGTCCTGTGTAATTCATGAAGGACGGTCAAGCAAGCAGTACCATACAGAGTAGAAAACGTTTTAAATATCATTATATTATTAATTCTGATTTATTGAAAATGACAAGTTTAGGAACACTTGAATAGGGTAAGCTGTTGGGTCTTCTGTCAGGTCATACAACGTTATACCTGCTAAAATAAGATCCTGATGCTAGCAACCTAGCTGAAATGAGAGTTAATTTCGCATAAAGACACCACGAAATTGTTTTGACTGATTTAGCAATCGCGAGTAAATCAAGATTGGTCAAAGGACGGGTCAAGAGCGTGATCGTCTGCGACCGTTTGATCGAAGACCTCTGCCCGAAGGTATTCGACGACTCATTCAAGGTAATTGAACGCCTTTTCCATTTTTCTATACATCCACCGACCGCCTTTTTTTAGTGTCATCCGCGATTCAGTTCCGTCAGCCTCTAACGCTGCAGCTTTTTCAACCGCTGGAGATGCTGCTGCCAACAACTCTGGAATCGCTGCAAGGTATGGAATATTCCACCATTCTTTTGCATTTGTGTCACCTGTGACTCAGGTAATTTTAATATCACTGAGGTGTTATTGTGTTTGGCCGCATAAGCTGAGCGAGCTGTTTTGGGGTCAACCACACGGGGACATTTCCAGTCAATTTTGCCGGAGAAAGTTCCAGTGTGACCCCACAATTGTTTTTGATTGCGTTTTATATTTTTGTATTGACTCTCACTGATGCCGACCTTCACTTCGTGAGAGGACATGATTATTTAAAGACGTAACAGGTTTAATTACGAATTCTATGAATTTTCCACAGGTGCATCGATTACCCTCATTCGCCACCAGCACCCTCCAACAACAGAGTCTTGTTAGAAATTATCACAGCACAATATCGATAACCACAACCAGCGTCACCTGCACGTGCATGAAAGTACATGTCAACGACAGGTTGCCTGTTCAAGCTGAATCTGAAAGTAAAATTTATATTTAATCTCTACATTCAATTTGCAGAATTCCACCGAAGGAATGTTGCTGTATTTTACTTTTCAAGTATTAGTTACACTAGTGGGGAATCGTGCTTTTATATGTATGTAATATTTTTTACCCCAGCCCAGCGCACTGAGGAAAGATGTCTGCATTTTGTTTATTATTTTTATACCTAGAGTTACAAGATTTCAATCGGGCTGTGGGGGTAATCATGTTAGTTTCATATCAACACTACTTTCATTTAGAACAAACTATATTTCATAAGTTCTGTTTTGACAGTTTCGTCCATTAAGGAAAAGCGATCACAAGATTTTTTAAGGATGTTGCCATCTCGGGCATGTTAATCGTTCAGGATGTAGTATCAGCAAAATTGTTTCGTATATAAGACCAATTAACTATCGTATGAAGTATTCGAGTGAGAAACTATATATCGATGTTATTATCTGTTCAGACGGTGCAACTATAAAACGATTGGTACACAGAAGAACACGTCATTCCTTCGGACAGACATTAATTATAAATGTTGGAAACATCCTCAAAACTAAACAAAGAATAGCCAATAAAATTTCGATGAAGAGGTTAAAAACAGAACTAGTAAATTACGTTCAAATTCCAAAAGAAGAATAAGACGACAGTGTGGAGTATGACTTTTTTCCTAGTATTTGAATGTATATCAATTTGATATGAAGGTTTCTAAAATGCATCATCTAGAATGGAATCATTCACTTAATAGCCCTATCTCTCATGCTGTAAAACTGTAAATTGTGTAATTACAATTTGTGTGACTATTTAGTTTGTATTCATTTTATGTTTTTCCCGTTCTTTGATAATATTTTATACCGTGTTGTATGTGTTGAGATAACATGTATTTTTTCTCAAACCTGGTGAAATATCTTCAAAACGCAAAGTCAACATAAACTAAATAACTATATTTTGCTAAATCAGGAGATAGTGACGACAAACGTTATTATATTATCACCGCAGAAATATATATAATGTCTGTGTGTGATATTTATATGTGTGAACAAATTTTGAAATTGATAACTTTGGCGTTTTTCCCGACGAAATTGTATATGAAAGACCTTAAAAGTGATGGCGGGGTAGATTATACACATAGGTTATTGAAATATCCTTCTTGAAGTTCTATATTTTAGGAATGATGAAGACATACCTACATACCTACCTACCTACCTACCTACCTACCTACCTACATACATAATAAATCGGGATCTCGGATTAGTAGACCGAGATGTCGGATTTGTAAACTGAGATCTCGGATTAAAAGAAGTGTGAAGTGTGTACCTTCACGGGCTTCGTAATAATAAGCATCACATACGAAGGGATGTGGTCATAAGCAACGTAAGCAGTAGCTTGATCCTATAAAAAGGCAATTTCGTCATTTTTTGTGTTAAAAATTTGAAAATAAATATGGAGCATTTTATTTATTTGAATCACGGAGAAATGATTATATTCAATAGCGTTGTTTTCTGAATCCCTTCCAATTTTCTCCGTGTAATGTTTACTGTAAGCATGAGAAGGTATGATTTAATTTCTAATATACGTTTCTTGTTGGCGTGTTGGTTGCCATGGAAATTATGTGTTAAAACTATGTAAAAGAAGATATGCAGAGTTCCATCTTTCCCATGTATTTACTATTGTTACTTCCAGTCAATAAATATATATGCTAAATTTAAATGACATGTATTTGTTTTATTGTTCTTATACAATGTTGCATAAATTATAGATTATTTTGGACCATAAGATACCAAAGAAAAGCATGATGAATACATATAGTTTACAATCGACAGGAAATTGTTTAAAATTCCGTTGCAAAAATAAATCAGTGACTTAAAATATGAGCGTGTGTGAAATATTGTTTACTAGTGTCAGCTGAAATGACCGATTATAAAACCTTTTAAAGGCATCAGAGCTCTCTTATTCACCAAAAATATTGGCATTTGCTCCCTTGTACCTGGAAATGAAAGATATTCTTTGTACATTATTTTTCGTTAACTGCATGGCAACATACACGCGGACACACAAATAAACAAACGTATGTATGTATGTATGTATGTATGTATGTATGTATGTATGTATGTATGTATGTATGCATGCATGTATGTATGTATGTATGTATGTATGTATGTATGTATGTATATATGTATGTATGTATGTGTTGCGGTTGATTTATAGTTCAAATAGTTCAGTACTCTGAAATCGTATACATTGTTACCTTCCATATCATCGACTTAAAATGACATTTGTTCAATATTTGTATTACGTTTAGTTTATTTACAGATACAATTGTATGTACCTATTCATCTCAAGTGCGCTAAAGAAAAAGAAAGCATATTTTAGCTAAAATAAAATTTTCAAACATATGCGTCCAGGATATTCATTTCAAGTAATTTTATTGACAAGTATACATGTTTGAATTTATAATGTCAAAAATGTGAAACCCTGTGTGTAGAAATCTGCCTTTTAGACGGAATCCATTTCGCTAATAACCCGTTGGTTGATAACGTCTCATCAATATGAAACAGATTAAGAATATGTAGATGAAATGTCTCATTCCAGCAGGAAACTGTTTCTTAGTTTTATTATTTTAGTTTATTTTATATTCGTCAGAAAATATTCCTGTTTGTATATGTCGTGTCATAGTTGTGTTTATAAAAATATCGTCACCTTGTATTATTTTGTCATGGTTGTGTGCATGAAAATGACCCTGTTAGCAAATGTGATATAACAGCTGTGTGCATGAAAAATCTCCACGTACCATGTAACGGCTGTGTAAGAAGATAGCATCGTTTCATGTGTGTCGTGTCAAGCGTTTCCTGTAGTACGCAAGGGGCGCAGTAGCGAGCGAATCAAACATCTAGCTGAGCTTGGACTGAGGTAGATGTTCTCCTGTTTTCAGAGACTTCAAGATAGCGGTCGTTGTCAAATGAAGGGTTCTTAAACTAGCAGATTCCAAAGATATTTCCGTAATCACTCAATGACAACACATCACGAAACTGATTTTAGACTTGCACGGAATTTATTGTACCAGCAAGCCTTTCAAATTCGAATATTGGTACTTTACACCATGTATCACGAGACACGAAAGAAGCATGTAATACAAAGAATCATTCCTATCTCAAATTGGCAAACACTTATACATTAGAATATCTCTGAAATTTAATTACGAATGACCATTTCACAAAAGTAATCCATGCTAAGATAAAGTGGCGCGAATACTGTACATTATGATATATGCGTTTAGGAACTGGCTATTTAATTGATCTGAGAAATATCTTCCCAATAATGACTTTCCATAATCAATAAATAAACAATAAAATCTCAAAAAGCTATAAACATAAATATAAATACAAATAACGCATGTCCTATGTTTATTACAGTATTATGAAAAAAAATGTAATTGTCATTATGTCATGGTTGCATATTAATTTAACTACGTTTGTCAAGTACCTCGCAGTGGCTGTTTGTATGAAAATGTCCATTTCTTATATTTTTGCTAAGATTGCATTGATATATATA
>JAECUM010046879.1:0-12282 GCA_016617855.1 Megalonaias nervosa | reverse complement strand
ATGAGTCTTAGGTATCTACTGATTGGGTTTGCCTACCATTTGAAAAGTATGACAAGAGCTACAGTATTTAGAAACAGCAGCAGGGAGGGTGAACCCTACAAAATTGGATTCGAGCAAACATATCTAAAACAAAGATTTCACACGAAAAAAATTTTAAAAAAAGGTCAATAACGTCAAACTGAAACCTCTAACTTTCCGTACATCACCAGTGATGAGATCACCAATGATGAAATCACCGGGGTAAGTTCGCGCTGTTACTTCGGCGTTGACATCCGTGTTTATAAAATTTTGTGAGTGATCGTTTATGTAATCGTGCACGCAATTTTTGTCAGCTCACCCTCCCTGCTGCTGTGGATTTTATCCAAATATTGTATCAAGTCCGTTACGATATCTTGACCTCGGATCATGTAAATTTATTGTTATAAAACCAAACGGGTTAGCTTGTGCTTTTGAAAAAAGTGTTTGAACTTAATCATATCCATGTCCCCTGAACACCAAGTATAATAAATATTTTGCAGCGTATGATTATCAACTCCGTTAAACACAACTAAAATATTACAGTTATCTCTGATCACTTTTGGAATTTGTGTATAACGCTGTGTAACATAAATCACGTCTGTATTTTTATGTCTACCTCGAGAAAATATCCTAGCTGGATTTGATTGTTTGTCCAACATGACATCATCGTATACTACTAAATTATTAATACTTCCATCCAGATCATCTACAGATGGCGCTTCATCAATATCAGTTATAAAGTCAATAACGTCACTGTCTTCATTTAACGATTTTGCATTTACATTAAAATCTTTAAGTACTTCATAGCATCGCTGGTCATCTACAGATGGTGCTACTAAATATAATTTATCCCACTTCATCCATCTCATTATCAGATTAAGCAATAATTGCGTCTTCCCACTTCCAGATGGACCTATTATTATCATTCTGATAGAATTCGGTAGCGCTGGGTGATGCTTTACTGGTTCTTGTTTTCGTGTCGCAGAAAAGTCAATTATATCCATATAATAAATAATATGAATTTATATTGTGTTCGATGCAGGGCAGCCACGTCCACCACTGGATTAACAACAATAATAAGAAAAAATAAAAATCGTGCACTGACAGGTAAGTGTGAAAAGTGTGGCACAAAAAAATATAAATTTATTTCAAATATAGCGACGGGAGGTGATATTGCTGCTTCGTTGGGAAAATTACCAGGATTACCGTGGGCGAAATATCCCGGGGAAAAACACTTACCGGTTTATAATTATTGTGGGCCTGGGACTCTTTTAGATATTCGTCTCGACAATCAAGATCAACCGCGACCTGGAGAGCATCCAATAAATAAGATTGATCAAGCGTGTTACGTTCACGATATCGCTTATCGAAGTAAAGATTTACAACAGCGACATCTCGCCGATATCAAATTAATTCATGCCATAAATAATATAAAAGATAAATCACTTCGAGAAAAATTAGCTGCTTTTCTGGTAAAAGCTGGTATGAAAGGCAAAATAATGATAGGGGCTGGGTAATTAATTATATGATTATTATAATGGAGTCCATTTGTTATTCCCCGAGAGGATATTGGAAGGGCAAAGCAGCGATTAGTAAACTTGCTGAAGCTGCAAAGGTTTCACGTGCTGTTGCTGCAGCGTGGTTAGCACGACAAGCAGTATGGCAAATTTATCTACCGCCACCTAAAAAAATTCAGTATGCACATTTTGATGTCAGTACTCCCAATGAAGTTCATCAAGCAGATATTTTGTTTTTACCACATGATACCATTAAAACACGTGGACGTCAATCATGCACATACAAATACGTTTGAACTGTCGTTGACGTTGCAAGTAGATATAAAGAAGCAGAACCACTGTCAACAATGACAGCAACTGAAGTTGCATCTGCGTTTGAACGAATTTATCAACGTGGTGGTCTACGATGGCCACGGTTGCTACAGGTTGATTTTGACAAAGAATTTCTCGGTGCAGTATCATCGTTGATGGAAAAATATAACGTGAAAAGCAGACGAGGACACACCGAAATTCATAGTGATCAGGCAATCGTTGAAAGATTTAATCGAACACTCGCTGAGCGGTTATTTGGATACCAGTATGCGAAGGAAATAATTTATACAGATACAAGATCTCGCAAATGGGTTGCAAGATTACCAAATGTGATAGCTGCGTTAAATAATGAAATTACTCGTGCAACTTCTATGAAACCTTCTAATGCAATCACAAAAAAAACATATACCAATACACCGACGTGAATCTTTCTCTCAACCAGTACTAGGTAATGTGACTGTAAGGTATTTATATGAACCTGGTGTACTTGAAGGTGGTAAAAAAAGAGCAACTGATCCTATCTGGAGTGTGACTACACATAAAATTTCTAGCGTGGTTAGATCCACTGGTAGACCTGCAATCTACAGACTGGATTCAACTGCTCCTCAGCGTGGATTTGTTCGCGAACAATTACAAGTAATTCCTAAAGACACACAATTGCCACCACCTTCACTTTTGTATATTGGAACCCCGACGTCGATTGCATTCAAGACAGGTCAGCATCACATTATCACGTGTATGACCAAGATCACTATTAATTCTATCCACGGTAAATTGTTTTGGATTATTACTCGAATATTCCCATAGCATATTACAGTTACAACCTGCACAATGATTATTCTGTCGTTGTTTAAGTGTTATAATAAATTCAACATCAATATCAAAATCACGATTAATTTTTTTGTCACATTGCTTATAACCAAATAGTTTTTTTCTTATTACGCCAATAACACTTTCGGTGTCACTAACAGTTTCATTATTATTTTCTGTGGAGTCTATGATAACTCTGTGCAGTTGAGATATTCTCGTGACTCTAGATACTGCTAGATAGACTAAATTTGACCACTCGATTCTATCATCGACAATCCAGATATTTGTGTCAGCAATAGTTGGTCCTTGTGACGAGTGAATCGTTATGGCATATCCCAGTTTCCACGGTGAGTTATTCATACTCAACGCGCTTTCAACAACATCAACATCAACCAAAACAATATCATTTAACACAAGATTTTGTTTCTGGACACTTTCAGTGTCTCGTCGTGGAATTTCAACTTCAATATTCTGTTGTCGAGTATCCGCTGGGCGATAACATAATGGTACAGGTAACGTTGGAAATCTTTCCTTGTGACGCAGGAATAATTTCTCTTGCAATTCATCACGAACTATTTTTCTACTCGCAACTATCAAATCATTTGGTGTCCACAGATTCCAAAAATCATTTACAGGAGTTTCCGAAATTATTTCACGCAGTATCTCACATTGTATTCTATCTGGCTGTAGTCTGATTAATCTTTTAAATTCTTTTAGGGGTTCATCAATAGCTCTATGATCATCGGTTATTTCTTCATAATAATCCACAAACGTTTTTAACCACTTGTGCGGAGATTGACCGACGAAAGGTGGTGGTTGACCATGATCGCCACACATAATTACTGCGGTATTTTTTGTCAATAACCAATCAAGATATATTTTTAGCGTTTCCAACGACACAGTACAAATCTCATCCAAGATGATGATTTTCGGAATATATTTCTCACCCATTCGCTCAGGTGTCCACGTATCTCCACACCATCTAAAGAAACCATGGTATGTACATGATTTTACTCCTCGTTGTTTTATTTCTCTTGCTAGTCTATGCTTGGGTGTCAACACAATCATGTCTGGTGTACTTTGCCGAAATAATTCAATCGCACGTGTTGTTTTGCCAGATCCTCCAGGTCCATTAAGATAAATGGTTTTATGTCTGGCCACGGGATCAAATACACATGATGATGTTGATACTGGTATTTGATTGTCATTACCGTAGTATATTTCTTTGATATCAACATCTGCTGTTTCAGAATAATCAAGTATACTTTCTTGTTTTATTCTCCATGATTCCCATTCGCCACTACCAAGTAACGGTTTTACCAAATCTAAATATTTTTTATTTATATAAAATGAATCCGTAGCAACTCTGACAGCGTAACAAGGAAATCTATTTATCATCGATAATAAATTTATAGAAACGTAAGCGAGCATAGAAGATCTTAAATGAGTAAATTGCGGTGACTCACCATCACTATAACTCACTACTGTACCTAGTTTGGTTCCGTCTGACAAATAAGCATTGCTTCTGCTTATAAATGTTCCTTTGTTCGTTGTATCAGTAATTATAAAATCTAACTCAGCATCATCCATGATTAATCTTGTACAATGTCGTTTATGATCATACGAATCGCCTTGAGTAAATTTACCGATTATTTTCCTACCGAGATCTTTTGCAACTTTATTTTCATAATCGATTGTATCCCAATCTGTCAGCGACGAATGTTTCTTTTGTTGTGGTAACCAAATTTGTTTCTGCGAATGATATGATATAATAGCTTCACTGACCATCAGCGACGTTAAGATTCCAGCATCAAGCATGTATCGTAATAACACCGTTGGAACCCAATGTTTTTCTGAGAAATGTCTACCAAACCACGCATAAACGATCGGATGAAGATTATTACGAAACTTAAATGATTTTACACAAGCAAATCCAGTTAAATCAAAATCAGGTAATAGTCCATTTATCGCAACTCTTGTCATCTCGTGTGTGGGATGGCCGAATCTATCAAAGTATTTAGAACATTCTCCGTATCCAAGAAAACTTCCAGGATAACACGCAACCATATCAACGGATATAACTTTACGATGATCGTATTTGGTATTCCATAATCCGCCATGTCCATATTCGACACAACTACGTTGAACATCTTCAAGAAATTCTGATCGTGTTGGCGACCATGAATTTTTCTTCTGAGCAAAGTGAGCCGCAACTGATGGAACTGTAAAACAATTATTTAATAATTGCTCAACTTCGACGTTGTCAAAATTATATTCACACCAAAGGTGCTGTGCAAGATTCTTCATTTCGCCATGAAAAGATTCTCTACGGTAAATCTCTCCGTTAGGTTTTACAAACTGATCGTAATATGCGGATTCTGAACTCTGAAATAACCAAACATATACAGGATCGTTCTTGCTAATATCGGCGATAGCATCAAATATATAATCGTCATAAAATCTAACTGTCCTATCTCGTGGAAATATTGTTAAAGCATCGATCCATGCATGCGCATCATGATCGATGATTGTTATTGGAGCTCCATTTTTTGTATATTTCTGTTTGTACAAAATTTCTCCGGTTAGTGTTTTTACTGTTTTTGGAAATCTTAATTTCTTTTCTAGCTTAGCAACGTCGCTGATAGATGCTCCGGTATCTCTAACTGTTTCTGCCCACGCATTTATTTTTTTACGTCTTATATCTGTTAAACCGTTTCCGCGTATTGCTTTTGAGAAATGTTCCATAACTCGTTCAGCTACGCAATTTATTCTTGAAATTTTCATCGGTTTGAGATCCCCAACGCTGGGTTTATTATTTAGCGGATATACTGCATATATAACCGCAGTAACAGGATACGCCCGCTCATAATGCGGTTTATCAATACCGGTTAGCACACCTGGCTTGGATTGTTTATTTAATGTAACAGTATTATTTCCAGTATGAAGTCGTACAGGTTCGCGTTTGTCACGAATAATCCAAGTATCATCATCTGTCTGCACAATAAATTTTACTAGAATAATATATCGCTGATTGTCGAGGTAGTTAATAATATTTTTACCTCGTTCGTCACTCATTCTAGCGTCAACAACAACACCGCTGGTGTCGTTCATAATCCTGAATGTCGACCAAGTATGAGCCACACCATCGTTGCGAAATTCTTTTTTACCTTCACGGATACGATCGGTTATATCGCTATTTATCAAAGCCAGATCTTGCATTGAAAAATTAAATTCAGATTTTGGTAATTTATCAAGATCAGATCTTGCAGTGGAAGGTTCATTTGTGGATAATCTCTCAAATTCCTCCATACTATATTTAAAGCAAATATATATGTTTAATTAAACTTTAATTATATATATAATGATTCAAACAAACAACCGATGCCGATGGCTTATGATTGGATTTTTAACTCCTTGTAATAAATCATGCGTAAATGAATTCTGTGGCCAACATATGCAAAGTTATCGTAGAGGTAGTCTAGGACCAAAACCGTGTTTACGATGCGGTGTTGGAGTAAGAGGAGAAACACGGTTATGTGTAGCGTGTGGTGGTAAAAGATACAGAGAGTTGAAACGATATTATGATAAGAAGTCGTCAGGTGAGTCTCCATTAAAAACCGCTGAAGACTATCTGGCCAGATTTCAAAACAATCATCTAGACAAATAATTATTATATATAGAAATGGAGTAAGGGGTGTTTTACAAACATCCCATCATTAAAAATTATGAAGCGTCTCGTGATGGTGTTATCAGACACTGTCAACGAAAAAAACCAGTCGGTTCTGTTAGTAATACTGGTTATCTTATAATTAATACAAATGGAAATAAACATTGTTGTTCCCATAGGTTCGTGTTCGAGTGTTTTCATGGGGTCATCAAAGATGGACTTGTAATTAATTATATTGACGGTAATAAACAAAATAACTCTTTATGTAATCTTGAAGTTGTTACACAAAGTCAATACTGGCCGCCATGTATAGCCTATCGTGTGCTGAAAAATGGCGTTAAGCCCCACAACAACAACAACAACACAAAGTCAGAATTCTGCACTTGGGAATACTGGGAGTCGGTTATATCCGTAAATACAGAGACTGGTGAAGAGAGAATTTTTAATTCTATGAATGCGGCTGGTAAATATTTTGGTATCACCTCGCGTGCGGTACAATTTGTGGCAGAAAAAACAAGGAAATCAGCATGTTCAGTTAAATACGATCAAAGAATTACATTCCGGTATGTATAATGAGGCGAGATAAATCTGTCATCGCTGATAGAGCAATCAAGTAGTTGCCTCCCTTTTTTTTGTTATACCTATTCAGTGATAAGAATCCGTTATCACTGATAGAGTAATCGAGCAGTTATTGTACTACAGTCTAATCGTAATACTTAAATATCTCTCCAGTCCAAACATCTCAACTATATTACAGAAAATATATCCTCAAACAAACATAAAAACCTCAACCGTGATATTATATCACAGGCCGATATTGTACACATATAGATCACAGCAGACGACATGCATCATTGTAGTAGGCGGAATATACCAGAACAATATCGATCCATGCATTCATTGCTAGATAGTTCTGCCTTGACTGCATGAAGAAGCTTGAAAATACAGTATTTTAACAAGGCAGAAACGGCAGAAATATATAAAATTGCAGATTTTATTCAGAATCAGAATATTCTTTCGGTGTCCGTAACATTGTCACTGATGACATTGTCACTGTGAGGCAGTGCGAGTAGTTATATACTTAAATTTAACTGTATATTTATAACAGCTCCGATAGCCGTGTGGTTAAGGCGTTTGCGTGCGGATCCACTAGTGTAAACGCTGCGTGTTCGAGTCTCCAAAAAATGCTAAAGATATATTATCTTGCATTCGGCGACAGATGCTATTATAATTGGGGGCGCAAGCAAACCCCATGAGATTTCATGTACCCTCACCATGTTGAACAACGTGGTGAGTGCAGTTTTGTGCACTTACCCCGGGGTTTGATTTGGTTTTTTTTTTACATGAAATCGATATGCGCTTGCGTCCCCAAAATAAACAGCAGGGTGATGTGAACTCGCGACCTTGTGACCTCACTGTAGGGTACCCACATAGGGGCATTCAGAAAGAATGTCCGCCGGACCAAAAAGTCTCAATAAGGTGCCTGTGGACCATAAGACAGGTCTTAACCATGAAGAGTGCCTGTGGGCCATAAGAAAGACCTTTACCAAATAAAAAAATAAAAAAAGGACTCTTAGGACCTTATTGGCAAAAGACTTTACCGGCAAAAGGGACCCTAGTGGAATGGTAGACTGAGCGTCATCGCTGCTGTTTATTTTTGAATTTATAAAATATATTTTTATTTTTATTCAGAATATATTTTTATATTTATTCAGAATATATTTTTATTTAAAATAATGAATCACGAAAACATCACATCAATTATTTCTGCTATTAAGAAATTACAAAACAGCGGCGTGAAAATATCTGACCAGCTTGATCCTGAAAAAATAATGAGCGATTTTGAATCATTACAATTTCGGAGGTCAGAAAATAGATATACCTTGCCCTCCGATTATAGATTTATAAAGATAATTCAGCAGGCGATGTTAAGATCGCTGGCGGCAATCACGGATACGCAGGTGAAATTATTTGTGCCGTTATCACGGGCCGTCGAAAAGGTTAGGTTAGAATTATCTCACGAATACGAAACGAAAAGACTCGTACGCGCTCGTATAAAACAGCTGAGAGATATCATGGCGATGACGGAGTTGATAAACGAAGATGCGGAAGAATTACTGGCTAAAGATAAAGACGGTGACTTCGTCACTGAGTGTGACTGTAGTGATTGTGTCACCAGTGACAACGTCACCAGTGACAACAACGACGAAGCTAGAATACCCACTTGTAAAGTCGTCCCAACTGATTTTAAACCGTAAAAAAATAATTGTTCTATCATCGTTGTGGAAATTATACATTTTCTATATAATTATTAATGACATGTATAATTTCCACAACCATCATACAAACCTCAGATCAATGAAATAATTGTTTTATCATTGTTTGTTGAAAGTGTACATTTTCTGTATATTTATTAATGAAATGTACACTTTCAACAACCATCATACAAACCTCAGATCAATGAAATAATTGTTTTATCATTGTTTGTTGAAATTATACATTTTCTATATAATTATTAATGATATGTATAATTTCCACAACAATCATGCAGACCCCAGATCAATGAAATAACCGTTGTATCACGGCCCATTGTCTCATGAAACAAATAAAAATATTTTATCCTTGACGTTCTCTTTGACATTTTTTTTGCTTGGTGTTTTCCGTAACTATGTTACGGCGATGACGCTCATTTATGAGCGTACATACAAGTTTATATTCAGCGACTCCGACCTAAGATCGAGCAAGTGGCCATTTTGGTCAGTAAGTTTGAAATGTATCCGTGATAAGAGACGACTGTGACATTTCAGATAAACAACATTGATTGGTTCTGATACAATCAAATAACCTGGAGGGACTTGAGGGGTAAACGAGTAGAGAATGTATCCTTGTTGGGCCTGATTGGATTTATCAGTGTCCACTTGATAACTGCCGTCGACGACGTCACATACTAGATTGACAGCGATCGTTGATGTGATGTTGACGATGCCCGGGGCGACATGACGGCAGCCACCGTATGGATCATTATCGTGTCGAAGAATACCTGCTGGTGGGGATATTTTTCTCCACGATTCAAGGATTTTTGGAAAATTTTCCTTGACAAGATTAATCATTAATTGTTTAAATTCGCCGACTTTACGTCTAGTATATACTTCTTCGTAAACTTTCTCAATTGCATCTTCCGCATTTTTTGGGTCTCTATGATGTTTATACGCATTTTTGACTAAAACATATTTAATATACTCAAAATCGAATAATACTGAATTCAGATGTTGAATTGTTTCTACGATATTTTTTTTCTCATCATCGCTGTAATAATATGTCAGATCAATGATTAAATTTTTGAAATTGGTCAACACTCGGTTAAATTCATCTACGATGATTGGGATTGTAATATTGATAATATTCATATCCCATGTTAAACGACCATCTTCACTTAGATCAGGAATTTCTGCTTGTCCATCAGTAAAAAATCTATTAATACCCCACGGATAATTATTTCGGCAATCTGGAATTTTGATGAATTTTCGATTATTTGTTAAAAATTCATCTTGGCGTGGTTTTGACGGACCTTCATATGGAGGTGCAATATCTGGCCATCCTAACACTGATCTGATCGAACTTTGATATATGTCAACGGCGTAATCGGGGGATAATATTTCAACGGCCGAAGACAGTGTTGGCTCGTAGACGGTAATGGCAATCTTTGATTCTTTTCCTGTGATGGATTTAATTCTGCGTTGGAATTCTTCGTTGATCTGTTCTATTTGATAACTTCCCATTGGAATACTAACTACTTGCCAATCAGGAGTTCCATCGGGTTTGTTTTTATTTGCAAATACTAATGAATTATTCGGTTGTAGTCCACCAAACGACGCTGACCTAATGTTGGGCCAACTATAATAAACCCGTAATTGCGCTAACGCTATCTCGGATGCTGGTATTGCAGTTGAAAAATTAATACTGAATTCAGGCGAAGTTGAACTCGCCGATATCATTGTGGTTCTTACCGGAGCAGTATTAGTAACGATCTGTTGTAATAATTCCCTTGACTCAGCCATTATTATTATTTTGAACTATTAATTGATTTCTCAAAATCTTCAAACCAACCGTTGGCACTCCATACATGAAATTTTAGCATCTCAGTGTGCCCATCCACGATTTTAACATCTGGGCCAGCAATTCCTACACCGGGATGATGATAATTTCTCCAGCGTTCATCGTTAATAAAATCTGATTTTGGCCATTCAGGATATTTTAAAATATAATCTCCTGTATTATCATCCAAAGTAAAAGTTGCTCCAAAATATTCATAAATTGATTTAATTGTATCAATGACATCATCGACAGATATTTTATTTGATAATGTAGATTTTGTTGTCATTATTATATTATTGTTGCTCTAAATTATTTATTTCCGTGATCGAATTACCCGTGGCATCACTACGGTTAAATACTTCATTGTAGATCTTTATTGCGATACTGAATTCTTCATCGGATATTATTCCGTCATTGAGTGACGAAGAAATCAACGATGACAATTTAGAATATGCGGTTGTTGCTGTGTGTAATTTCATCGTGTACTCGTTCAATTTTTCATTCGTGCACGTATTTATCTTTTTCGCGATTATGTTAAATATTCCAGCGATCGACGTTGACGATGAAACAATGATTGCTACAACGATCGGCGCTGTCATCGTCGATAGCGATGCTATCGTTGATAATACTACGCCGGCTCCAGCAACTAACGTAGAAACCGAATAAACCATGATATCAACGACGGTTGCACGTCTACGATATTTCTTTATTTTTGCTGTATAATTTTCGATGATGGTTTTTAATTTATTCTGCCATGTTATTACTTGATCGTATCTGTATCTGTGAGCGCTATTAGCGCCGACGTCTATCATTATACTTTAGTTGTTGTCGCTGTCTAAGACAACGGAGGTGTTTCAGCTACGTATTCTATGCACCACCAGTAAGACGCTGTGGTTAATTTTTTATCATCTGATACCAGCATAAACGTTTCTTCGGTATCTTTATTTAACACTACAGATACAGTTCCAGAAAAATTATCGGTTGAATAACGCCATGAAAATATAGAAAATATTATAAATTTTGCAGAACTGAACACGGACAACCTGTACACACCAGTGACCTCCGCGGTATGTTTGATAGTGTTATCGCGCTGTGTCCACGTTGATGATCCTGATGATACCGTGTACACGATATTGCTAATTTGTTTGTGTGGAATTTTAATCAGATTGGTTTTTTGAACGATATTAGGAATTCCACTGAGAATATCGTTGAGTTTTGTATTAATGTCGGTGAGTTTAATATCAACGGTTGGTGGTTTTCCAAAAAATTCTTCAATGGTTCTGTTTAAGTTCCTACGAAAATTCAGAAACGTATGTATGTGATCAAAAAAATCTGTTTTAATTTTGGTCATTTCGTCATTGATCGTCGACAACGAAGTTGTCATCGGAATATTGTTATCGTCTACATATTTTTTTTGTTGCAGCGTCAAGATTATCCGTCGGTTCTCCTACGCTAATAATTTTATTGTTATTCATGTTAATGACGCCGTTCATTATATCACCGGTTTTTAACAATCGTTCACTTATGCTATCTCGGATCGACGACGGACTAATAACACTAGGAACAAGTTTGCCCTCTTTGTCATATACAGCAATGAGACCTTCTCGCGATATTCGATTACGAATAATAATATCGTTGATTGAAATATTACTCGTCTTCAATTTTCCTTCACGGTTTTGAAATATAACAAGTTCGTTTGGATCAACGTTGGCAAGATTGAGCATGTCAGATAATTCGTCGTTGATCTGTTTTGTTACTCGCTTGAGTAATTCTTCACCTGGTGCTTGTTGGGTTTTAGTTTTAGCTGATCTTCCGTAAATATCTACCATTATATGATTAGCAATTATTTAATGTATATTCGTG
>JAECUM010046878.1:0-32738 GCA_016617855.1 Megalonaias nervosa | reverse complement strand
AAAGTGGAGAACTTTATTTTAAATCCTGCCCAGGAAGGGTTAGAGTCCTTCAAAAAGGAATGACTGGCTCCAGATTGCTAGACAATATATCTTTCTGATACAAAGACTTCTTTAACAAAGCAAGAAATAAACAAATATTTTGGTCTAATTATTTGTTGAAGAGTTCAAGAATTGTGTCCATAATGACTTCAAGACCTACCTTGATGGGCAAAAAGGCAAAAACTTTAGAAAATGCTGTTTGTACAGCTGACAATTATCACTTGACTCATAAAGTTTCTTTTGTCAATAAGTCTTCTCAGCAGTTTAGTAAAAAGCCATCTCAGTCCATACGAACACTCCAAATTATAATCTGGCTCAACTTTCAGGAATCAAACTTCTGATAAATCTGATAAAAAAAATCCATATCTCTTCCTATGTGTACTTATCGCAAGAAGAATGGGCATGTTATATCTGATTGCTACAGATTTAAAAATAAGCAACAGAATAAAGACAGCTATTCCAAATGCCAAGAGGTCAAGATCACAGTCATGTATCAAAAGCAATACATTTGTTGTGTCAGACAGACCCAAGTCTGATCTTATTACGGAGAATTATGAACCATTTATGTCCAAAGGTTCTGTATCAATTGTTGGTGATTCTGCCATGCCTATTCATATTAAAATTCTAAGGAACACAGGAGCTTCTCTGAATTTTTTACTATCATGGAACTTTGCCTTTATCTGAGAAGTCTTCTTCTGTGGTTGGGTTTGGTTTCTTTTGTGCTCCTTTCTGTTACTTATTAAGACCATTGTGTCGTAACAATGAAAATTATTGCATTGCTTTATCCTTTCCTGGCACTAGTACCCAGTTCAAGGTGGCCATTTCTTATTTCAAATAGTAATTGGAAGTTTAGAATAAGAAACTACATGAACCCAGTCTGATACTTCAGTTCAGTTCCAACAATTTGAATATCATCCTTTTCTGACTTAGACCTAAACTGATGGACTACAGAGCAGAGAGGGAAGAGGGAATTGGGAAATAATAGCAAGCATGTATTATATAATTAAAATTAGTTATACCCCTCAGAAACTACATTTTAATAGCTGTAATACATCACCTATTATTGCATTTCTGAAATTACCAACCAGGTGGGAGGCTTATGGCCTAAGATAAGCTGTCAGGTGAACTTAACAGTGTTGTCAGAAGGATTTTCTGCTGCAGACTGGAGAATGGCTTGACAAATTGCTGGGTTGATACAACTGGATACCCTCACTATGGAGCACCATTCATTGTAGGCAAAAGGACAAGAAAGTGAATTAAGATCACCATATGGCAGCTGTCATGACATCATCCAAAGCAGAATTATTCAAAAATAAGATTACCATATTTGAACTTTGAAAAAAAGGACACTCCAGAGAGTGGGTGTGTCTGTATTATTTACCTATGTAGATTTAAGGACCAAAATGGAGGACATGTCCAGGAAAACAAGAACATACGACAATCCTATTAAAAAAGAATGAGGATGCAGCAATAGTTTTGACCTGATGGGTTTTGATTTTCATAAAAGAGAGATCTTATTCAGTAAGAGATTGATGAAGCTCTTTTAATAGCCCAAACAAATCATCTTGAGATGGTGGCTGCCAAATTATCAGAAAGTCCTATTAAAGTGAGAAAGAAAGTTTACGACCCTTTTTTTGTCTACTGGTACTGATAGATAGAACTGTAAAAATTTAACTTGACAAAAGAATCTATTCTGCTTATCTCCAACACAGATACAACTCAGACTGAGGATTTCAGAACTACAGAAGTAAGCTGATTTTTTTTTTATCAGAAACCCTGATTGGCAAAGAAAGAGCAAGAGAATTATTATTATCATTGGTTTGTCCTGTGTGGCCTTTCAATGCCTACATTTACCTTGAGGAATTATTGAAAGCTGAAAGGACTATAAGAACTAAAACAATAAATGGGGAAAAAAAATTGGCTAGGAATTACTTACCATAGAACTGGTTACTGAAACAGGGATGAAATACAAGCAGCACTGCTTCACAAAAAATGTACTCCCAACCATCAAAATCAATGAAAAAGGACATATCCACCAAAACAAAGCATGGGCTTGGAAGAAAATAACAAATACAATACAAAAAGGGATTAAATGGACAGCAGAATTGCCAAAAGACAACTTG
Source organism: Megalonaias nervosa (assembly GCA_016617855.1). Lineage (NCBI taxonomy): Eukaryota > Metazoa > Mollusca > Bivalvia > Unionida > Unionidae > Megalonaias > Megalonaias nervosa. Next base: position 30,576 of record JAECUM010046878.1, on the reverse strand, counting down.
AATGAAGAGTGGTTGAGCATGCAAGAAAGACACATAAAAGTGCAAGGAAAAGAACTAAATTTACCATATATCTTGGGAAATAGAGAAATAAATATTTTTTCCTGTCATATAACTTATGGTGAAACTTTTCTCACCCTGATCATATGTCCCAAGACTTAAGAAACGAAATAAATTGTGTTCAGTTTGTGCATCCATCCACTGCATATTACAATAAAATAAGATAAATACAATGCTAATTTGATGATAAAATGAAAGAAACTAACCTTGTTTTGTTATCATTTATTCCTGTTTATTGGTCTTCATCAGCAATTTATTAAAGACAAAAATATATCCATGAACTTCATATATGTGGTGCTTGCATTAATTGTGTGTATTGCTTATGTCAGATAACACATTACACATTGTTCATGTATGTGAATATAGAGAAACGAATTGTCTTTAGTTGTCCTCAAAGGTTTGATTATATTATTAGACTAAAAGCCCATCATCATCATCATCAGTCCCATAGTCTGGTAGACCGTTGGGGCACCACACAAGACCGAACAATCAGCTTCCTCCATTCCTCTCGATTTTCCATCTTTCTCATTGAGTTGCTCAATGTCAAGCCTGTCCACTCTCAAATGTTGTCTTGCCACCGCTTTCTCTGCCTGCCTCTCTTTCTTCTTCCTTGCACAGTGCCTTGCAGGATTGTCTTGGCAAGTCCTGATGATCTTGAGACATGCCCATACCACTGCAGTTTACGTTTTTTCACTGTGCTCAGGAGGTCTTCGTGAGGCCCAATGGCTTGTCTGATCCTTTGCCGTATTTCTTCATTGGTGACACGGTCTTTGTATGAGTCGCCGAGGATCTTTCGGAAGCATCTCATCTCTGTGGCTTGTATCCTTTTCTCTAAGTCAGCTGTTATGGTCTATGATTCACAGGTGTAGAGAAATACAGAGATAACCAGTGAGTGCATCAGTCTGACCTCTGAACTGAGTGCGATGTTCTTGTCGTTCCAGATGGGCTTCAGTTTTGTCAGTGCTGCTGTTGTTTGCGCAATCCTGGAGAGTACTTCAGGCTTTGATCCTTCATCTGTTACAATTCCCCCCAAATACTTAAAGCTGTGAACTGTTTCTAGCTTTGTACCTTGGACCCTGATGTCAGTACTGATGCCCTTGGTGTTGTTGGTCATCAGTTTGGTCTTCTCTGCACTGATTTCCATGCCGTAGGCTGTGGAGGTTTTGTCGAAGCTCTCTACTAAGCTAGCTATTTCTTGTTCATTTCCTGCTAGTCCATCAATGTCGTTGGCAAAACGTAAGTTGGTGACTGTTCTGCCTCCGATGCTGACTGTCCCTTCATGCTTTTCAAGCGCATCAGCCATAATTCTCTCCAGAAAGATGTTGAATAGTGTGGGAGAGAGCAGACAGCTTTGTCTGACTCCGACTGTCATTCTGAATCAGTCCCCTATGCTGCCGTTGAAGTATACTGCACTGGTGGCCTTGTCATACAGGTGCTCTATTACTGTGATGAGGTTGGCATTGATGTTGTACAGTCTCATGGTCACCCACAAGGCTGCATGCCATACCCTGTCAAATGCCTTCTTGAAATCTATGAAGATGTGGTACAGATCTTGCTGGTGTTGGAGGTACTTCTCACACAATATCCTGAGGTTGAAGATCTGCTCTGTTGTGCTGCGCCCTGCTCTGAAACCTGCCTGCTCCTCGGCAATGATCTTTTCAGCCTGTGGCTTTAGTCTGTTTAGCAGTATCCTCAACATGACTTTGCTTGGATGGCTTATAAGACTGACTGTACGGTGGTTTTGACACTGTTGTAAATTGCCTTTCTTGGGGAGGGTGATGATCAGTGATTGTGTCCACGGCGATGGCCATTCTCCTGTTAGCCAGATCTTGTTGCATATGTTTGTGAGGGCGCTAATCATTACTTCTCTGCCTGCTTGGACCAGTTCTGCTGGGATGTTATCCACTCCTGCCGACTTCCTCTTTTTCAACGATCTCACTGCTGCTTCTACTTCATCCTGTAGGATTGGGTGGTTGTTGTTGTTAGTTGCTGGAGGGACATTCAGTACCTCTGGATCTATTATGGGTTGAATTTGAATTATGACGTGTATTTGAATTTATTAGAATGCTTTTGTTAGGATGTGGATTTGTACCTGTTAGAATGTAATAAGCATATGTTGATGGTTATGCAAAGTTAGATATATATAAATATTTCTTAATTCTTATGATGTATGCGATATGAATGATTACTTCATTAACTATGTTGTATGCTACTGTGTAGGAATATATCAATATGTAGATGGTGTACATCTGTTACCATATTCACAGAAGTAATATTATTTGTACAAAGTGCAAGGCATGTATTAGTTATGTAAGTGGAGATTGTGATTGTACATAGGACCTTGTACAGTTGGTCACCCATTAATCTGACGGAAGGTCTGTGAGAGGGATGAATTTTCTGGAAGATAGGGTAGGGATGCAAGAAATTATTCCCTTGCTGTATTCCTTTTGATGCTTCCAGGGTGCACACACAAGGCAGCACAATAGTAGAGGTGGAAGGAGCAGTCGAGAGTGGAAGGAATGAAAAAGGAAGGAGGAAGTAGGAAGAAGTAGAAGGAAAGGAACGAGAAAGGAGGAAGAGGTGGAAACAGCATAAAGGATATAGGAAGGAAGGAGGAAGGAAAGGAGGAAGAAGTAGAAGAAGGGGGAAAGGAGGATGAGGTGGAAATGAAAGAAAGAAGGAAGGATGGAAAAAGGAGAAAGACTGAAGCAGATGAGTAGAAGGGAGAACAAAAATATAGTGACTATCTTACATGGCAGATTGGACAATTCCAAATGATGAATTAAGTTGCTATGGAAATTGGACTAACCTGAGGGCGAATACTAGGTCTACTGAAAATGAAGTCTTTATGTTAAATTTATTTATTAACTTGAGTCTTTACATTTTTTATAAAAATTTTACTTACTGAATCTTGAGTTGTTATATGTATTTAGGGCATCAGCTTCACTAAATGAGGGATCAAAATTTGTTAATGCATACCTGCTGCAGTATCATTTATAATATCATAGCTGGATCATGACAAAGTATTCGAAAGAAATTCATGCAAGAAAAAAAAATGTATGAATATAATGAATACAAATCATATGGAGAATAACAAGTCCTTTCATGTACAATGTATCTAACATGTGTCAGGACTGATTAAAATAAATTCAAACTAGAGTCCCTCAAAGGGACTGATCCTCTTTTGTCTGAAAAAAAATTCTGGGAATTCAGAACCATTTCTTCTTTGTAAATGTTGAGTACTGAAACCATTTCTTTTAATCTTCTGTGACAAGATTTTAAAATCAGCCACTGTGTCAGTCATATTGAATGTAAAATCAGCACCATTTTCATCATAAAAAGACCTTCTGGCAAAAACCTGATGTTGATATGACTTTCCTTTCAGGAGAAGAAGCATTCACAGGATTTTCAGTATGGCAGTCATGACAGTCATACTGGACTTCAGGTTGGCACTATTTTCATTTAGGACCAACTAGATTTCATAAGAAGTCTTTTAGTGAAAACCCCATTTTGATTCAGGAGGACCAGTGATAATAAGACTTTCAAAATGGCCACTGTGGCTTCCATACTGAATGTCCAAGAGGAACCATTTTCATTTAGGACCAACTACAGACATCATTAAATGTCTTCTGATGAAAATTCCATGGTGATATGACTTTCCTTTCAGGAGAAGTAGTGATAAAAAGATTTCCAAGATGGCTGCTGTGGTGGCCATATAGGACATCACATTGGCACCATTTTAATTTTGGACCAACTAGACACTGTAAGATGTCCTTTAGTGAAACCCCAATGTTGAAAGGACTGTCCATTCATCAGAATAAGTGATAACATAATTTTCAAATATGATCTCTCTCCAAGACCATTTTCATTCAGGACAAACTACATGGTGGGATGAGTATGTCTGTAAAGTTCCATGGCAATCCTCCAAGTAGTTTAGGAGGAGTAACAATAACAAACTTGTGCTAATGGATAGATAGGCATTGGACAACTGATGACAGATCATCCCATAAACTCTTCTTGTCTAAACACTGACAATGAACAGTGCAAAACATTTTTTATCTAGCCTAAGATGTTTATAGTGGGTTTTTTTTGCTGATGGCAACTACAGAGACAAATGATAAACAAAAGAGAAAGAATTGAATTTAAAAACAAAATTTTAATTTGTGCATGCCTAATGGAAGTACTGTTGAACATTTTTGATGTTACACCTAACTGGTTTGAACTCTGATAAAGTGAGAGTAACTGTAGTAAGTAAAAGCTATATAAATGATATAAAAAAATAGTGCATTCCTGACAGTTCAATACTATCGATAAACTAATTCTATTTAAATCATTATCCATGTTCCCAGTGTCTTTTCACTATTTTAAATTGCAATGTGTACCAAAAACAGGCATGGGTGTTATGATAAATGGCTAATCACTTATAAACCAGCATTTTAATTGGTTTGAACTCTTATGTTACAATGGCAGTAGTAGTAAATAACAGCTTGCATGAATGACATCAACAAGTAGTATATTTCTGACAGTTTAATACTATCAATAAACTAATTCTATTTAGATCATATTCACACTCTACATGTCTTTTCACTATTTTAGGTGTTTTTTGTGGGTTTAATGCTATTTTTTAGCACATGAAAGGTTTTACATGGCAGTCTCGATATTTGATGGTGGTAGCACCTGGGAATATCCTTTGAAGAACCACAGACCCATAGGAAGCTACTGGCAAGCTTTCTCACAAACTGATGTGGCTGATCTGAGACTTGAACCCACATGGACTGAGGTGAGATGTTGGAGATCTGTAAAGGCCTGTGCATGAGACCATGCACTCAGCCACCCAGGGCCCCTTTTGACTATTTAAACAGCAAATTGTGAAAAAAAGGACACAAGGATATGTGGCAGCTTATACAAATAGAACACAAGATGTGGAAGATCAACAAAATATGAAGACTTGTTTTATTGTCTCACTTCCTCCAATTTAAAAGACTAGTTGCTTGTCAACTATGTTTACTGAATGCACCAAAGGATGACAAGCTCAAATAACTGTTTTATTGTTATCTCTCATGAAAACATTAAACCTTGTTTAAAGGCAAAATATGCAATTTACATCCTCTTGTTTATTCCCAATTCATTTTGCATTGATATATTTTCCATTTCTCCTTTTTGTCTCTTTCCTTGTACATTAGTTAATTCCTTCATTCTTATTCTCAGTCTCACAACATCTGTTTGTTCAGTTGACTAGAGAGTCCTTATTTTCAATTTGTGACAACTTATATATGATTGGTGAAATGCAGACATTATTAATTAGATCACTAATAACAACTTAAGTAAAATAATTCACAAAAGATCAATTATCACTAAAGTATTAATACATATAGTGATAATTATTTTTATAAATCTCCCTCTCCACACTAAGCAATATTTTCTCCTGACAAACCAAGTATTTTTTGCCACTGTGAAAACAACAAAAAAGTTTATCTCAATTCTTATTTACCATTAAATGTGCATCACTTTTCATAGCATAAAATTTCGCAGAAAGAGTGACATATTTTTGATAAGGTATTCAAGAAAGCTTAGATTGCCATAAAAGGGGTTAACAAATTCATATTTTTTTTTAAAGGGATTCATATAACTTGTATATGCTCTGTATGAAGATTAATGTTCTGGTGCAATTTATATTCACTTTACTGAACACTCATTTGATCTCATTTGACTGAAACTATAGAAGCAAAAGTATAAACAATCATGTTTTAATAGTAATTATTATAATTCTGATCAGAAAGGTGCAAGTTAATCATAACATTTCTCTTCATTTGCATACATCTTTGTGCCTATCTCTTAATTGTCAACTAGAACATTAAGTTCTTCACATAGGAGTATGCTAATTCCCATTATAGCAATATCATATCTCACTAAAGAATTATTTTTTTGCACCAATGACATCACACATTCAGTAAGCTAGAATTAGAAACTCCTGATTCAGTAGAGTACTGTGTAAAATACCATGCACTTCATTATATGAATCATGAAAAGAAAATATGTACAGTGCAAGGAGCTCATATAATACATGTTGTATATTCACTGAACTTGACCTTCCAGCATTTACTCCCAAGTTGTCTATTATTACAGTCTGTTTTATTGATGGTGTATTTGATCAATATAAACATTTAAAATAACAATATGTGGTCACTGCGCAAAAACTCAACTGAGCTATATAAAGAATGCACCTAAGAATTGGTTTTGGTCACCAAAATATCTGAAATATTCTTTGGCATAGTTAACATCTGGATCACTAAAATACAGTCTGGTACTACAAGTTTGTGTTTTCTGTGTTCACAAATACCCATTGATCTCTGAATAAGAGTACAGAAAAAGGTACAATATACACCCACCCCACATTTAATTCTATTCTATTTAGGCACTAGGAAGGCATGGTTGACCAGTCATTATTTACCAACGGGTCTTAATGCAGTCTTCAACTAAACTTTTGTGCAGAAACTATTATCATCTTATTAGACTTACCCTGACCTTGACATCTAACCTATATATCTTCAGAGTCTTGAAGATATATATGTTTTGTACTTACAAAAAGTGCAAGTCATTCAAAGATCTAGTAATTCTAAAAGTTATTACACTGTTATATATATATATATATATATATATATATATATATATATATATATATATATATTGTATTGTGTGTCGGCTTTTCTCAATGATTATTTTAATTTCACACATTTGAGAACTCTATAGAGAAACCATCAAGCTTTCACAATGTAATCTAAAGTGGAGAACTTTATTTTAAATCCTGCCCAGGAAGGGTTAGAGTCCTTCAAAAAGGAATGACTGGCTCCAGATTGCTAGACAATATATCTTTCTGATACAAAGACTTCTTTAACAAAGCAAGAAATAAACAAATATTTTGGTCTAATTATTTGTTGAAGAGTTCAAGAATTGTGTCCATAATGACTTCAAGACCTACCTTGATGGGCAAAAAGGCAAAAACTTTAGAAAATGCTGTTTGTACAGCTGACAATTATCACTTGACTCATAAAGTTTCTTTTGTCAATAAGTCTTCTCAGCAGTTTAGTAAAAAGCCATCTCAGTCCCATACGAACACTCCAAATTATAATCTGGCTCAACTTTCAGGAATCAAACTTCTGATAAATCTGATAAAAAAAATCCATATCTCTTCCTATGTGTACTTATTGCAAGAAGAATGGGCATGTTATATCTGATTGCTACAGATTTAAAAATAAGCAACAGAATAAAGACAGCTATTCCAAATGCCAAGAGGTCAAGATCACAGTCATGTATCAAAAGCAATACATTTGTTGTGTCAGACAGACCCAAGTCTGATCTTATTACGGAGAATTATGAACCATTTATGTCCAAAGGTTCTGTATCAATTGTTGGTGATTCTGCCATGCCTATTCATATTAAAATTCTAAGGAACACAGGAGCTTCTCTGAATTTTTTACTATCATGGAACTTTGCCTTTATCTGAGAAGTCTTCTTCTGTGGTTGGGTTTGGTTTCTTTTGTGCTCCTTTCTGTTACTTATTAAGACCATTGTGTCGTAACAATGAAAATTATTGCATTGCTTTATCCTTTCCTGGCACTAGTACCCAGTTCAAGGTGGCCATTTCTTATTTCAAATAGTAATTGGAAGTTTAGAATAAGAAACTACATGAACCCAGTCTGATACTTCAGTTCAGTTCCAACAATTTGAATATCATCCTTTTCTGACTTAGACCTAAACTGATGGACTACAGAGCAGGGAGGGAAGAGGGAATTGGGAAATAATAGCAAGCATGTATTATATAATTAAAATTAGTTATACCCCTCAGAAACTACATTTTAATAGCTGTAATACATCACCTATTATTGCATTTCTGAAATTACCAACCAGGTGGGAGGCTTATGGCCTAAGATAAGCTGTCAGGTGAACTTAACAGTGTTGTCAGAAGGATTTTCTGCTGCAGACTGGAGAATGGCTTGACAAATTGCTGGATTGATACAACTGGATACCCTCACTATGGAGCACCATTCATTGTAGGCAAAAGGACAAGAAAGTGAATTAAGATCACCATATGGCAGCTGTCATGACATCATCCAAAGCAGAATTATTCAAAAATAAGATTACCATATTTGAACTTTGAAAAAAAGGACACTCCAGAGAGTGAGTGTGTCTGTATTATTTACCTATGTAGATTTAAGGACCAAAATGGAGGACATGTCCAGGAAAACAAGAACATACGACAATCCTATTAAAAAAGAATGAGGATGCAGCAATAGTTTTGACCTGATGGGTTTTGATTTTCATAAAAGAGAGATCTTATTCAGTAAGAGATTGATGAAGCTCTTTTAATAGCCCAAACAAATCATCTTGAGATGGTGGCTGCCAAATTATCAGAAAGTCCTATTAAAGTGAGAAAGAAAGTTTACGACCCTTTTTTTGTCTACTGGTACTGATAGATAGAACTGTAAAAATTTAACTTGACAAAAGAATCTATTCTGCTTATCTCCAACACAGATACAACTCAGACTGAGGATTTCAGAACTACAGAAGTAAGCTGATTTTTTTTTTATCAGAAACCCTGATTGGCAAAGAAAGAGCAAGAGAATTATTATTATCATTGGTTTGTCCTGTGTGGCCTTTCAATGCCTACATTTACCTTGAGGAATTATTGAAAGCTGAAAGGACTATAAGAACTAAAACAATAAATGGGGAAAAAAAATTGGCTAGGAATTACTTACCATAGAACTGGTTACTGAAACAGGGATGAAATACAAGCAGCACTGCTTCACAAAAAATGTACTCCCAACCATCAAAATCAATGAAAAAGGACATATCCACCAAAACAAAGCATGGGCTTGGAAGAAAATAACAAATACAATACAAAAAGGGATTAAATGGACAGCAGAATTGCCAAAAGACAACTTGAATGAAGAGTGGTTGAGCATGCAAGAAAGACACATAAAAGTGCAAGGAAAAGAACTAAATTTACCATATATCTTGGGAAATAGAGAAATAAATATTTTTTCCTGTCATATAACTTATGGTGAAACTTTTCTCACCCTGATCATATGTCCCAAGACTTAAGAAACGAAATAAATTGTGTTCAGTTTGTGCATCCATCCACTGCATATTACAATAAAATAAGATAAATACAATGCCAATTTGATAATAAAATGAAAGAAACTAACCTTGTTTTGTTATCATTTATTCCTGTTTATTGGTCTTCATCAGCAATTTATTAAAGACAAAAATATATCCATGAACTTCATATATGTGGTGCTTGCATTAATTGTGTGTATTGCTTATGTCAGATAACACATTACACATTGTTCATGTATGTGAATATAGAGAAACGAATTGTCTTTAGTTGTCCTCAAAGGTTTGATTATATTATTAGACTAAAAGCCCATCATCATCATCATCAGTCCCATAGTCTGGTAGACCGTTGGGGCACCACACAAGACCGAACAATCAGCTTCCTCCATTCCTCTCGATTTTCCATCTTTCTCATTGAGTTGCTCAATGTCAAGCCTGTCCACTCTCAAATGTTGTCTTGCCACCGCTTTCTCTGCCTGCCTCTCTTTCTTCTTCCTTGTACAGTGCCTTGCAGGATTGTCTTGGCAAGTCCTGATGATCTTGAGACATGCCCATACCACTGCAGTTTATGTTTTTTCACTGTGCTCAGGAGGTCTTCGTGAGGCCCAATGGCTTGTCTGATCCTTTGCCGTATTTCTTCATTGGTGACATGGTCTTTGTATGAGTCGCCGAGGATCTTTCGGAAGCATCTCATCTCTGTGGCTTGTATCCTTTTCTCTAAGTCAGCTGTTATGGTCTATGATTCACAGGTGTAGAGAAATACAGAAATAACCAGTGAGTGCATCAGTCTGACCTCTGAACTGAGTGCGATGTTCTTGTCGTTCCAGATGGGCTTCAGTTTTGTCAGTGCTGCTGTTGTTTGCGCAATCCTGGAGAGTACTTCAGGCTTTGATCCTTCATCTGTTACAATTCCCCCCAAATACTTAAAGCTGTGAACTGTTTCTAGCTTTGTACCTTGGACCCTGATGTCAGTACTGATGCCCTTGGTGTTGTTGGTCATCAGTTTGGTCTTCTCTGCACTGATTTCCATGCCGTAGGCTGTGGAGGTTTTGTCGAAGCTCTCTACTAAGCTAGCTATTTCTTGTTCATTTCCTGCTAGTCCATCAATGTCGTTGGCAAAACGTAAGTTGGTGACTGTTCTGCCTCCGATGCTGACTGTCCCTTCATGCTTTTCAAGCGCATCAGCCATAATTCTCTCCAGAAAGATGTTGAATAGTGTGGGAGAGAGCAGACAGCTTTGTCTGACTCCGACTGTCATTCTGAATCAGTCCCCTATGCTGCCGTTGAAGTATACTGCACTGGTGGCCTTGTCATACAGGTGCTCTATTACTGTGATGAGGTTGGCATTGATGTTGTACAGTCTCATGGTCACCCACAAGGCTGCATGCCATACCCTGTCAAATGCCTTCTTGAAATCTATGAAGATGTGGTACAGATCTTGCTGGTGTTGGAGGTACTTCTCACACAATATCCTGAGGTTGAAGATCTGCTCTGTTGTGCTGCGCCCTGCTCTGAAACCTGCCTGCTCCTCGGCAATGATCTTTTCAGCCTGTGGCTTTAGTCTGTTTAGCAGTATCCTCAACATGACTTTGCTTGGATGGCTTATAAGACTGACTGTACGGTGGTTTTGACACTGTTGTAAATTGCCTTTCTTGGGGAGGGTGATGATCAGTGATTGTGTCCACGGCGATGGCCATTCTCCCGTTAGCCAGATCTTGTTGCATATGTTTGTGAGGGCGCTAATCATTACTTCTCTGCCTGCTTGGACCAGTTCTGCTGGGATGTTATCCACTCCTGCCGACTTCCTCTTTTTCAACGATCTCACTGCTGCTTCTACTTCATCCTGTAGGATTGGGTGGTTGTTGTTGTTAGTTGCTGGAGGGACATTCAGTACCTCTGGATCTATTATGGGTTGATGGTTGTAAAGTTCTGCGCAGTACTCTGTCCATCTTTTCAGAATGTCTTTTTCTTCTATGAGGCAGTTTCTGGCTTTGTCCTGTAAGGATGTAACTCGCCGTTTACTTTGTGCTTGTTAGATCTTTGACCAGCTGGTACGCTTTCTTGCTGTTGTTCCTTTTCAAGTTTCTCTCAATGTCTTTGGACTGTTCTTCTATCCAGTTCTCTTTTGCTTTTTCATGCTTTTCTTGACTTCCCAGTTGACTGCCTTATACTGCTCTGCCCCTTCTGTATCATTCTTTTTCTTCTTCAGCTCCCTCCTCTTGTCACACAGGTTCAGGACCTCAGCTGTGACCCAGGGCTTCTTGACTGGGTGATGTCTACCAAGGATCTCGCTGGCTGTTTCGGTCGTTGCTATATTAAAGGTGGTGATCAATGTGTCTATGTCTGTATCGTCAGCGTCAAGGACGGCGAGCGGTGCAAATTTCCCACCAATCTTTGCTTGGAAGGCTTCTGCAACTTCTGGATCCTTCAGTTTCTCGAGATCAAACTTTATTCTTGTTTGGTTATATTTCTTGACCTTCTTTAGATGTAGCCTGAAGGTCATCATCACCAGATCATGGTCACTTCCAATGTCCGCTCCGGGAAAGCTTCGAGTCTTGGCGATGTTTACACTTGACTGTATGAGCCTCTTTACCATGATGTAGTCGATCTGACTGTGATGGTCTCCGCTTGGACTGTGCCATATCCATCTTCTGGATACTTTGTGTTGGCCAAAGGTGTTTGCCAGCATAAGGTTGTTGTAACTAGCGAATTCCAGGAGCCTCAGGCCTCTCTCGTTGGTCTGTGCATTGCAGCAATGCCCACATGTTCCTTTCCAGTTCATGCAAGCATTCTCGTCTATCTTGGCATTCCAATCGCCTTGCACAACCAGAATGTCTTTCTTCGGTGTTTTATCCACAACTTCTTGTAGCTGGTCATAGAAGTCTTCCACATCTGCATCATCATAGTCTGATGTTGAGGCGTATGCCTGTATGATGGTGATGTTGAACGGAGTTGCCCTGAGGCGGACGGTGATGAGCCGGCTGGAGACTGGCCGACAGCCCATGACAGCACTCACGCTGTCCTTGTGGACAAGGAACCCAACTCCCTGCTCATGTTTGTCCTCTCTGCCACTGAAGTACAGTTCGTGGCCTTCCAAAGTAGTTGTTTCTCCAATATTCTTCCATCTTACCTCACAGAGTCCTAGGATGTTCCAGCGGTGTCTGTTCATTTCATATGTAAGCTCCTCTAGCTTTCCTGCTGCTCTCAGTGTTCTTACATTCCAGGTGCCAATGGTGATGTTGTTCCTGATATGAATCTTGCTGCTCTGAGCACAAGTCGCACACTTTCCACCACTGCCCTGATGCATGATGGAAGGCGCGGCCCTTATTGACTTGGGTGATGACCGAGCCAGTATGGGATGAGTAGTGATTGTCATTTTTCATGTGGTGTGTCTAGGGCAGCTGACGCCTGGTGGAGCCCAACCCTCTCCAGGCCTGACCGCAGCCAATTTCCTCGCCTTGGTCACGAACATGTAGCCATTGAGCTGTTGGAAGCCCTTCTGCTTGGCCATTGACTTCGTCTTGGAAGTTCTTCTGCCCAGTGATGCCATGTTAACATCACACTATTTATCCATAGCTGGAAGACTCGTGGGCAGCGGGAGCATCTACCTTCCCATACATGTCAGGATGACTTGCCCACTGCCCACGAATAAAAACTATATCCAGCAAAATCACAAAAGAGAAAAAGGGGGAGAGAGAAACATCAACCGATTGCTTGAAGGCACCTGCCATTTGTGCATGACATGGTATAAGATGCAAAATAACCAAGAGTATATTATATCCAGGTTAACAATATGACAATATCTAGCATATAAAAATCACTACTAGAAAATACATTTGCTGTGAGTACAAATGACAATCCTCTTGCTGGAATTGTTACAAAAAAGTATTATTAAAGCAAGTTAATGATGTGTATTCTACTAACCCTGCAGACATCAATGCCCAGTTCAGGTGGCTGTATCAATTATGATTACAGATGGCAAACAAACAGAAGCAATAAACTCATTGTTTGAACTTATCAATAGGATATCACATAAAAAGGGTTACTGCCCCCATAAGCCAACTTTGGATTCTTTTAAGTGTGCAGAATTAATTATACAAAGTAGGTCGACACAGGCAAGCCAACTTTGGTTTCTTGTTACTGGTATTCACAGGAATTTTGAAAATAAATTGAAACAATGGAACAGTTTTTAAAGTGACACAATCTAGCTTTTTCTGCAAAGACACTGATGGCACAGCATCTCCCTGAAGATCTGGAGGAGAAAATAAAATCATTCCATGAATTCATGAAGGCTGTAAGAGAAGATGATTTCGCCAACAATATGATCATTACAATGGATGAAACTCCAATGTTCTTTGATCTCAGTCCTGGATGGACTGGCGATAAGAAGGGTGTTAAAAGTGTGCAAACTCACACAACTGGTGCTGATAAATAAAAACCCCATAAACGTTAGTCCTTCCATTTTCCACAGCTAGGGATGTGTTGCCTCCATTTATAATTGTTCGCGGCATGAGGGAACTAACAGATATCCAGGCAAAGAAAGAATGGATCGTACATGTGCTGGAGAAGGGTTGGGTTCATGATGAGGTGATGCTGCAGTGGATTAATGTGATTTATCTCAAGTACACAGTTTAATACATTTTCTGTAAAATAAAATTTAAGTTCGAGTGCATTTTTTGACATGTTATTTTTGAATGATCTCCCAAAACTTACGACTAAAAACAACAGTGTGTCCCAAAACATACAGTGCACCAAAAAAATTATTTTAAAAATTAATTTTTTGGTGTCCCAACAAAAATATGGTGTCCCAATATGGTAAACATGGTAGATGGAAGACTGGACCTTAAGTAAGACCAGCTGAGAATGCTGCAATCAAAGAGCTACCTACTTCTGAGGACCACCGCATGTACTTGTCTTGTGATGGATGTCGTTCCATGTAACTGTATTTTCTGCTCCTGTTGTGACTGATTTACCAATGGTAAACACAAGGCGTCTATCAAATGCTTTTCTCAAGAGACCCAGCACTTTACGCCCCTCTATACTGTCTGGAAGGTAGGCATGTCTACTAATACCTTGGTAGGGTTTCCCTGGGTTTGGATGCCCTTCCTGCAACAGGACACAAAACAAGGATAAAGTTGTGCAGATACAAATTTATTTTCAGAGAATGCTATGAACAAAATAAGAGCGAGGATATTTTGCTTAAAAAAAAATATAACAATGGAACCCTGCATTTCCTCATGGGAAATTCAGAAAGAATAAAATTACTTTGAGTAGAAACTGGTCCCCTGCAAAGTAGTTGTCTATTTTGGGAATAACAGTGGCATTGAATAGTAACAAATACTATAAGCATGACAGCATTTAGCAAAAAAACAAAATGAGAGAAAACTACTGGATGTGAATGGGGTCAGTATTACTCTGGAAGAAATTCTGTCAGTTAAACAACAATATTTGGATATACATGTGTATAATTATAAATATTGGGAAGGTTTCTGAATATTCATCTGTAATGACTGTGGTGTTTAAAGAAATAGCAGACAGAATATTAAAATTCAGGATCAGTGATATAGCTCTTTGAAAACAAAATTACCACAAATACAGGGATCATATATGGTGTGCTAAATCAGAGTATGCAAGAAGTGGTCATACTGGATGAGCAAGTGGAAATGTTTCATTTAGGACCAACCAGACTTCATAAAAAATCTTCTTGTGAAAATCACATGACATTACATTTAGGTCAGGAGGAGTATCAATAACAAGCAAAGATATCCACTATAGTGGCCATACTGGACATCAGATCAGCACCATTTTCATTTAGAACCATCATAAGAAAACCCAAGCTGATTTGGCCATCCATTCAGAAGTAACAATAGAACATACATGTACACCGCTCAGATGGGAAGATTTTCCCTCCAAGATGATGGGTGTCTTCCTTTCCTCCCATCATGCACTGAAGTCTCTTGTGTATGCAAAATGTTCATGTGATTGTAAACTGGCTTAAGCATGGCAAGATGATTTAGTTGCTAATTTCAAGCAGCTTAAAACAATTAACATACCTTTGATTCTGTTAACAGGGTCAACTGGCTTCAGTGTTGGAAGTTTGTTGACATAGATTATACTATATGTGGTCAGAATTCCAAAAGGAATAAAAAGATTAATTAATTATGGTTGGATTACTAAAGAGCTAAATCTACATAAAACAGGGTTGGTTTGCTTTCAGTGTTTAAAGTTTGTTGAGATGTATAAGCGTGTGTTATCTCCCAAATGCAAAAATGTCAAAATCTATGCAACCAATTAATCACATGAAATTCAATAATGGATGGACATGGGAGTTTCAGTCATAGAAATCAAGTTCAAAGGACATGAATATGTATTCTGAACTTCCTGTAAGGCTGATTTTAAAATCTGCTACAGTGGCAAGAATGACATTATGCATCATGCAGCATATTAAAACATATTAAATGCAACAACAAATACACCATCACTGAAATCGAAGATGTCATCTGGTGAAAGCCACATGTCGATATGACCTTCTGTTCAGGAGGAAAATCAATATCAAGAGTTTTAAAATGGCTGCTGTGGCAACCATATTGGACATCAGATTGGCACCATTTTCATTTTGGACCAACTGGACATTATAAGATGTATTTTAGTCAAAACCCCATGTTATGACCATCCATTCTGGAGGGGTATAGCAAGATTTTCATGACGGCCACTGTGGAAGTTATACTGGATATTAGATCAGCACCATATTCATTTAGGATGAACTAGGCATCATAAAATGTCTTCTGGTGAAAATCCCATGTCAATATGATTTTCTGTTCATGAATAGTAGTGATAACGAGATTTTCAAGATGGCTCTTGTGGTGGCTATACTGGATGTCAGATCAGCACAATATTCATTCATTTAGGACTATCTAGGCATCATAAGAAGTCTTCTTATGGAAACCCCACATCAATATGTTCATCCATTGAGCGGGAGTAGCCATAACAATATTTTTAAGTTGTTCACTGTAGCAACCATATTGGATGTCTAAGCAGCACCTTTCATTTAGACCAGCTAGACCATGGAATGTATTTGTGTGTAAAAAGTTTCATGGAAATCTTCCATATAATTTAGGAGAAGTAGTGATAACAAATTTGGATGAAGAAAATACCATCCCATAAGCTCTCCTGGTCTATGAACATTGGAGCTAAAATTCAGACTGCGGAAGTTGTTAAATGTTTAGTAACAAGTGATGATGAACAGAGATAGAATACCAGACCTGGAATATGATGCCAGTTAAACAGAAATGATGCAATGATGGACATTCTCACTACTACTAGCTGATACCTCAATAGGTTCAGATACTGGAACATATGTGACATAATTAACTGGATGCACTAGTCTCTCTTGTGTCAACAGCAGAAATGGAAAATAAACAATTCTTATCAAGTTGAAGTAAAATGATAATTTTATTGAACCTGTAGTACCCTTAGGGATCATATGAGATGACACACAGGACACATGACTGGTCATGCAGTCTTTAGAGAGGTCACAGGATACAAGATTAGACACAGGAAGGGTGGGTGGGCATGTGATCCCCATTTTGACAGAATTTTCTTATAATAGATATGCTGGTGATGTAAATTTACAGTTTGATGAAAATGTCATGAGACTGCACCTTCTCAAATGTATTGAAAAACAGCAGATGACTCCATCCCCAAAAGCTTCAGAATACATCAAAATGCCAAAGGTTTAGCCTGAAGAAGAAATACACAATAATTGTCACTGAAACAAATTGGCAAGGAAACTGCCAAATTTGTATGAAAATATGGTTTGTTGCAACAAATGCAAGACCTCAATGTTACAAAAATTTTTCCAGTGACTGTTTGTCTGTAAAAAAATGTGAGTGACTTATTTGTTGAAATTGTTTGTTACTGAAATTATTTAAATGAAATAGAAATATACCTTGTGGGAATTTTCTTAAGTTTCATTTACTATAAATTACTGGTAGCATATATTCGAACAATCCAAAAAATATCATGAGGAAAACAAGAAAGAATTTCAGCACAATATATAATTCCATAATTCAAAACAATGGCAATTTTTAAAAAAACCCACTAACCATGCAGTGTTTATACTTTAATATGTTTATATAAATAAAAAGCAAACATATAATGTCATGATTTGGAACAGCAGTACTGTCTTGTTTGGATTACAAATTTAGTCCACAGAAAACACATTATTCTAGGTCAAACTAAAAGATTTTAATAAATAAGTCTATATTTTCTTAAATATTACATATTTAATAGTTATTCTAACAAATATGTAGATTTTGGGGGAGTGAAACTAATTTTAATTGTGTAATACTTACCTGTCACTATTATTAAGTTTTACATTTCTGCATGGAAAGACCTCGTTTGTGCAAGATGCACCAGCTCCCCATTCTTGAGATTTCTTGGAACATGCACACTGATCCAATCTGATCTACATTATCAGCCCAGGCTCTATGGAACATCATCATTCTTTTCAGGATGTGTGGCTAATGAAGGACATCAGCGGAAGATGGGAGGAGGGCATCCAATAGTAACAGGTAAGTATTACATAATTAAAATTAGTTTTACCCTCCCCCAACCCAACCTTTACATTATAATGTCAGTAACAGCTTACCTGTCATTATTATTAAGCTGAATTTGTTAGTAAAGAGGGTGGCTGATGGACTTTGAGAAGAGTAAAATGTGGAAAAATTACTCCTCTTACAGTCCAAGCAGTCAACTGCAGTTATGTTTGGCAGTTGTCTGAGTTGCAGATTGTGCAGTGATGATCAGACAGAGAGAGAAAATATCTTGGCTCTAGTTTGCTTATGACCCAAGTTAAAAGGAAGAGAAGGTTGTGTGTGAGCACCAAAAAACAGCCTTCATAATATCAACTAATTTAGAAGCTGAACGGGTTAAAGGTACACAACCATTGATATGTTGTCTGAGGAGATTGTGATACAGTGCACCCTTTAAGGGTCAAGAGCACTGAGCTTTCATTTCTGAATTGTTTATTTGGAAGAGACTGTCTTCATGTGACTAATGGCCATGGAGACGTATTCCTTCTGGCTCTAAATGAGCCCCCCCAACCTAACTCTGACACCTCAGTCTACAGATAAAAGTGGGGTTCTGGGGCATTCAAGGAAAATCCTCTAAGAAACATATATTGAGTGTACCACCACTTTAGGTGGTAATGAAACACTGACACTTGAGAAATTTGAACTGAGAGGGGATCCCTGTGGGGTTTCTAAACCACCAACAGGAGATACTAAAGTCTCCCTAGTGATACCAGGTCAGATGGGGAATTCAAGGTCCACAGAAGGGAGAAATACAATGAGCAGACCACAAAGTCTTGGTCTGAATCTGCCTTAAAAGTTCCATATTTTTTGTGTCCTCTCCGAGGGAACACAAACCCAGCCCAGGCAGTAAGGAAATTCATTCCTATGTACATGAAATCTTGAGAGGGAACAAGTTCTAATTTCTCTAGGTTTGGAATCAGTCCCAATTGTATCACTACAGACCAATGGCAGGTCATTTGGCTTCCATAGGGACTGTTTGTTTGTGTTTGTGTTCCAGCCAGTCATCAAAATACTAGATTGATGGAATCTGCAAGTGTCTCAAGTGTGCAGCTATTAATCCCATGGCACTGGTAAAGATCCTGGGAACTGAGGCTAGACTGAATACCATGGCCTGGAATTGAATTACTTCCTGTCCGATCAAGAACCGTAAATATTTTTGTGTGGAAAATCAGGACGTGGAGGTGTGCATCCTGAAGATCAATGGACACTGCCAGTCAGCCAGTTTGACAGCCCTCTGAACTATATATTCAGTTTCCATATTGAAAGTTTCTGCTTGCAGAATTTGCTTCAAGGATAAGGTCAATAATAAGACTGTTTTCTGCCCTTTTTGCACACCAGATACATCCACGACTAGAAAGCTGGTTACTGGATGTTTTGAACCTTTTCCACTGTGCCCTTCCGAAGAAGGGTGTGCACTTCTTCCTTTAATTTGAAAGTGTTTGATTGATGAAAAAGATGGATGTCCTTGAGAGAGGAGGAAGTTCTATGAAGCATAGATGTAAACCCTCCTTCACAATAGAAAGGACACATTAATCTACCATTATGTTTGACCAGGCTTCCGAAAACAGGGCCAATCGAGCATCTACTTGTATTAAAGGAAGAGGTAAGCACGGCAGGAAAGGTGAGATGTCGCTAGGGATGACCTCTCTTTCCCACTTTTGCTTCTAAGTAGAAGGTGGAGGAAAAAGTGGGCCACTTTTCCCTGCCCTTGCATCTCCACTTATTTCATCACATTTGTGTAGCAGACTTGTTGGAGGGTAGGTTGCTTTCCTGTTGTGGTTGCGTACTACATATTGGTATAAATTGTGGCTGACCCATGCTCCCTAAAGTCCTGGGAGGTGAGATTGGAAATGAGACTGCTGAATAAGGTCTCTGAATCAATGGGTGCAGTCCTCAGAAGATTCTTTTGTTGCTATGTTCAAGCAAAAACTTTGATGAGTCCAATGCTACATCTCCATGTAGGTGAAGGAGCTCTGCTAACGATGCTATCACCATGGACAATGCGTCTCATAAAATCTTCGCCACAGCCTTTAGTCATTGAAAATAAGTCAGCATGTTAAGCTATTGTCACTACTGACCTGGTCTTTGATTGTAAAGCCTCCAAGGATTTAACTGAGAGGTGAGCAAGAGAACCTGCTGAAATGCCCACTTGTTAAGCTTCTAGCATTCAAATAAGTGTGTGTGTGTGTGTAGTTGGTTCAATGGCTAGGCAGGTGAATGAACCTTAAAGCTCAAGGCTGATATTAAGGGTTTCAATGTAGCAAAGGGGACAATGATCACCTTTATTCTGTCTTGCCACTTCTTGACCTTTGCTCAGCCATTTCGCAACTTTGCTAACCACCAGCAAGTGAGGAAGTAGCAGCAAGTCCAGGCTGGGCATTGCTCCTGACGGTTTCTCTAAACATGGTTTTGGGCACCTGTCAGAGGGAAGAAGGTGGCAGACTTTGTTTACAGCAACGTCGAATGACCAAGTCTCCTTCTCCTCGACCATCTGATCATAGGCAATACATTGGACATCTGTCCATTCATGTACTTCTTACAGTAAAACCTGTGTTGAGAGACCACTGCTATGAGAGACCACCTGTCTTGGGAGACCTGGTTCTCCATGTACAGATTTATTGATTATATAATGTTATGACCTGTTATGAGAGACCACCTGTCATGAGAGACCATTATGTTTTGGCAAAAGGGGTGGTCTTTCAAGACAGGTTCCACTGTACAGCCACAATGTCCCATGCCCTTTACACTAAGAGGGGAAAGTGTGGGTAGCTGTTTATATTAACAGCACACAAATGAAAATTATCAATGTTAATCTTATCAATTTTACAAATTTGACAAATATGGAGAGAGGTTTAAAGTTCATTATAAAGAACTATTAATAAAAAGACCTGGTTATTGGCACTAGTAGGCATTTTCTCTTCATAATGTTTTCATGTGTTGACTCAATGGTCATTTGGAAAAGATTATGAGGACGCTCTATAGAGCATGGGTTGATGACATAGATCAGACTGGGTTATAATGCACATGTTCTAAGAAATTTCTAGAACAGGGAGTTGGTAAATATCTAGCACAGACAAGGAACTTTCCAAGCAGAAAGGTAAAGCTTAATAATAGTGACAGGTAAACTATTACTGATATAAAAAAAATACTTTTTTACGATTAATTACCAGATTTATCTGAGATGATGTGTTTTGGGTGGAGATTTGTTTGGTATGAGTATGAATATGGGTTAAACATTTTAGTCCACACCTCAATTGCAGTACACAGGTTATTTCTCTGATCCATAAGTGACCATGTTGACATCACATGAGCAAATTTGGGCAAAACTAGCCCTGCCAATTTAAACTACTGCAACCGTCTAACACGAGCTGCAGTAACATGTCCCTTCAGAGTCATAAGCTCTTATAAAATTACTGACTTTGGGGTCATGAGCTTGAAAAAATACGCCCCTTCAGGTTATGAGCTTTATAAAATGCCCCACTTTCGGGTCATGAACTGGAGAAAACATGCCCAACTTCGGGGTTATGAAGTTTCCTGCAAGAATGAAAATGTTTTGTTCATCTATGAAAATCTGCCATTAAAAAAATTGCATGGTGGCATTGTTGACCCATGAACTGAAACTTTGCTGTTCGAAGGAGTTGCTACACATATAGTGCCCAAACACAGAAAACAGTCGAACTTCAAAAACTTCATTAGTAGCTAAAATCATGAGCTGACCATCACTTTGAACTTGCATACTGACCAGTCATCTGGCCTATGTGGGTTCTCTTCGGGTACAAATGGTTCAATGAAATCAGTGTTAAAATGGGTTCATATTTTCACTGAGAAGATAGTCAATACCATCAGTAATGTAAATGACAAAATCACAACCTACCTCTATATTCAGGCAAATGGTATGCAATAACTGTGAATCCTCTGAGGACATTATGCAGTCCATAAAAATTAAAGTTATAGACTGAGATTTGATGATTTTATAATACCAAGCAATACCAAGCAATTCTTGATGGGTTCACAAAAATTCTTGTCTCAACCCTCAAACAACCTGACATATACAAAACTCACACTGTACCAACTGCACCAGTCCTCAACCATTCCCTAATATGGATAGTAGATAAATCAAATCCAATGCTGAAAGACCTGACAATACACAGAGGCAAAGTCAAATCCTGCTCCCAGTAATAGTCCCTCAAACTGCAACACCTATTGCATCTGAAACTATATTCACCTGTTATTAAAGGTGTTCACAGAGGCAGTATGCAATCTAATATAGATATCTGCAGTAGCAACAGTTGAATCCTTGTGTATGAATTGAGATCAATAAATCTTGATGAGGTTCATGTTGGCAGCAATGATGCAAGTGATTAGCAGGAGTGAAACTTAATGGTCTTTTTATCTTTAGAAGGTCTCCCAGTAGTAGGATGGTGCTGTTTTATATGTGTTGACATATTGGTTATATTTCTAACATGCAGATTACAGACTGACATACTGGTAGGCTTGTCATCTGTTCACATACTATTATCATCCTTGACAACATAAAATCATGCTTCCAAACAGACTACCTGTTAGGTGTCAGTGGCATTTATTCAACCTTTTAGACCATTTCAGGCTGCTACTTTTTGACCAGGTACAAGTTGTATCTTAGTCACCATGCCCTTTGTTCTGCACCGCATGAATCCTTGTAAAACATTTTACTGCCAATTTCATGGCCTCACTTACGTCTGGAAGGCATTAGGCTATTATCTTCAAAACAGAAGAAATAATGCAATATCCTCATGCACGGAACAGCTACAACATGTCCAAGTATGAAAGCCGAGATAACTAACAGCCAAATCTTTCACACTGTCTCTACTGCATATAAAAACATTAACTACCATAAAATTATTAAAAGCAGCCACTTCCCTTATACAAATTAACAATGTGACTATAACTCCTGCAATTAACTGGAATATGCTCCCTTGCTGATTCTGTGCTAAATTATTTTATTCCATTGGCATATTTAGTCGCTGATTACATATATCAACATAATAGGAGACATTCCAAACTTGTTCTCTTTGTACAATTTAACTACTTTATGGATCATTTAATAGCCCTGAGTTTCTCTGTTGATTTGTAGCTATTTCGATTGAGTTTGGATATCAATACTTTAGGTGTGTCACACAGTGAATCAGGGACAGTTAATTCTTACTGGTGGTTATTATTTTACTCTGGACTTGAACGAACAATAACCACCAATCAGAACTGAATGTAACATATTTCACTGCATGACAAACTGTAAGTGTAGCCCTCATAGTCAATTTAAGTGGACAATTAAAAATGTGAAGCAACAGTGAAAGTTTGCATAAATGAGGTTATAAAATTATCAGCAAAATACATAAATTATAAATGTCTTCTTGACGTTGATATATGTTATCAGTGGCTGAGCATACTGATGAGATAAAATAATCAGCATGGAATTGGTGGTTGTGGGGGCTACAGAATTCAAACCCCATGTGTAAGCCACCTTGTGTTTGCTAATTTGTAGAAGGCAAGAGGGTGATGCCGATAGTTTTTCTTGTTACTGACATTAAATAAATGCATGTACCCACTATGGCTGTTGCAGATGAATTCTCAAGTTTAAGAATAAACTGCAAACAACTAGTAATTATTCATGACTGCTGAAGATTAAAGTAACTTATATAGGGCAAGTATTGTTTTGCATTACTTCTTTACCTCTTGTATCCATATATGCAAATATCAAATTACATGTATATGATGGAATATAAGAAGCACTTTGCATCAACCTTTTTGCATCCTCATGACCCAAACTACAAATCATTTTCTTTATGCCTCTGGTGAACTTCCTGATAGCCTGTTTCACACAGACAAAATTCACTGTGTGAGATTAAGCACCACAAGTCAGTCCAATATTAAAAACGACCAGATAGACTTGTATGTATGCTGATAAGCCTTATGCAGTGTCCCATTTTCCTTTAGATGATATCAATACAAATAAAGTCTGGTGAATGCTTCTGAAATACACCATGTGCTGGTTACCACTATCACCAACACTACAAACACTGATGTGGAGAACTATCTAGTCCTCCATCATATATGGGATATAATGGGTCACATGAACCACAAGAAGCATGTTGAAAATACCACCATAAAACAGAAAAAGATCACAAGATAAAAGAAGTTGAGTGACTGAAAGCAGCTGATTTTTAGCCAGAACCCTGGCTGGCGAAGAAGAGTAACTGAATTATAATTACTGCTGAGTTATTGCTCCTTCTCCTTATTGACTCTAAAGAGGAGGTGAAAAGAGTCTTAAGGGTAAGATTCTCAAGAAAGCTTCAATCAAAAGTTCATAAGAGGATTTTGACAATTTATGCTCAAAAAGCACATGAAAGATTCCACTGATGTATTAGTGAGTGAGATGCTTTTTTTCCAAAGTACAAAATACCAGATGAGATAAGAAAAATGAGGATCCAACCCAATGGCAGAATCCCTAGAACTTCAGAATGTTATAAATGACTGCCATATATAGCTGAATAGTGGACACATAAAAACGAAGAGATGAAAAGCTGTAACTATTTAAAGGGGGACAGCTATGATCAATGCATTTCCTACTACACCAATTACAGAAGGTTATCCATTTTGCATTGCAGACCCTGAAAGGAAATTGCCTCCTAGCCTGGATGATGCAGTTACCTTGCTCAAAATTGGTCTGGCAGATTGGACACTTGAGATGAGCCAAATCATGATGGTGGAGAATCTGTGGGCTGTTATGGAGGAGAGACCCCTTTTCTGTGACATCAGGTTCCACCTCTTTAGTGATATCCTTGACCTGCCTACCAACAGGTCAAGTAGGTCAGTGAGCTAAATCTACTTGGGCCATAGGGAACTACCATGATGAACTGAACAGTGGAGATCATGGTTTGGTGTAGCACCTGTGGCATTGTTTTGAAAGGTGGAAAGGTATATACATATAGACTATCCCATTTTAGACTGAAAGCAGTTGCCACCCAGGCCCTCTGATCTGGTAATAGAGAGACATTAAGGGAATCTTGTTTCTCAGTTTCATTGCAAAGAAGTATAATAAGGGTCTCCCCCACATTTGTACAAGTGATTCTGCTACTGAATGGTACATAGACCATTCCATGAAGACCACAGTACCTCTTCTGGGCAGACTATTTGTCCAGAATATAGCCGACTCGGAAAGAGATTTTCAGTGAAGCTGCCTATTGAAGGAGGTTCCAGAGATTCATACAACTGAGAAGAACGTACGTTATTACTGAAGAACATACATTACTACTTACATGATGTCTGAGATTACAATAAACATAACACAATGATGCATTATCTTGATCATGAGGCTGACACACACCTGCAAGACTAGAAACATTGTCCACATTTCTAAGTTGTTTATATGAAGAGTTACTTCTTCACAGGACCAAAATTCCTTAAGAACTACACCCTCTGCCTCCAGGTGAGCACCCAATCCTAAAGCTGATGTGTCAGTGTGCAGCAGTGAGTGGGGATATGGGGTGTTTATTGGGACTCTGGTCAGAAATCTGTCCTGATTTAGCCACCAATACAGGTGGTGGTGAAAATCAGATTCCAGTGGGATCTGAGCTGATGTAGGGTCAATGTGTAGTCTTCAGTTTGCTAGAAGTAGGAAATTGTGAGGGTACAAGTAAAGTTCTTGGGAACTAAGTCTGCAGCAGAGTTCAGAGTTTCCAGGAGATATATCAAGCTGATGAGGTCTTGGCCAGAACAGCCATTATGAGAGACAGGATCTATCCTGTCAGACGAACAATAATCTCTCTAGGCTGGTGATGAAATTCATCCCAAATAAATAAATCCTGAAAAGGGATATGATCTGGCATGTTTAGATTGGGGATAATAACAATAATAATAATAATAATAATAAAAACACTGTAATAATAATAATAATAATAATAATAATAATAATAATAATATTTTTATTTAAAAAGGGTGACACAATTAGTTGCATGGACCTAATCCTCCTTGTGGCCCTCTATTATAATGCATATTTACATTTAAGTAATGTACATATTCACACACACACACACACACACACACACACACACACACAAAAGCACTGATAATAATATTTTTATATATGGTCATAATAAACAGAAAATTTAAATTAGCATGCTCCAACTTAGGTACATTGTGTATATACAGTACAAAAGTTCTGAGGCAACAAAGTGGAAAGTTAGTGAATTAATACTTGAAGTTGTAATATATTTGTCAAATTGAACAGGTTCCACTTTTCATTCATTGAACTGGATTATAATTAAATGATTTATATTTGTACTTTCACTAATTTGCTTTGGGATTCTGTTCCAAATTAGTGACCCTGAAAACTTTTCTTAAGAGTTTTGGGATGGAAAGGTGGTTTGCTGAAATTAATCTTAAATTGAGAGTGTTGCCTTGTTATCTAGCATGAAATAACTGAGTGAGATATAATGGAGCCATACTGTTTGAAACTTTGTGCATAAGTCTGGCCTTTATAAAAAAAAAAATATTTGTTCCCTTACTGTTAACATTTTAACAACATTCATTGCATGTGGGATGTTTTCAACATTATCTGAGATGAGTCTGCAAGCTTTTTTCTGCAATCAGAATAATTTGTAAATGTTCTTATCAGAAGTGTTTCCCCAGATAACATTACAGTAGTCTAGATATGGCTGTATATAGCATTTTTAATATATTATCTTTTGTTTAGCTGATACCTGGCCTATTATATTGCTCAATAACCAAAGACATCAATTGACTTTATGAGATATGACTTGAATATGTTCATTACATTGCAGATTGCTGTCAACTATCAACCCAAGGGTTTTATCATGGGTAACCATTTGCAGGCAAATTTCATTCAACTAAAGATTCAAATTGTTATTTTCCAATATTGCTCTCTTTTGTTTGGTAGTAATCATTAATACTTTCATGCCATTTTCCATACACCAGGAATCTATTCTAAGTAACGCTATCTGAAGGGAGACCTCTAGGTCTGATTTTAGCTGTTTGAAATCTGATACTGTGGTATCGATGATCTGCATACAAGTCTGTAGATGAAATAGTTACCTGTTTTCATGGCAGATCATTTATGAAAATGAAAAAGAAAAGTGTGCCCATGATTGATCCATGTGGTACTCCACATGTAATTGGTTCTTCTTTAGAAAAACTGCCATTTATTTTTGACACACTGTTTTCTCATTGTTAGATATGATGTAAACCAATCAGTCATTGAATTGTCACATTGATAAATGCTCAATTTGTTGACAAGAATATCATGATCAACAAGGTCAAAAGCTTTTCTAAGATCAACCTGTATGGATCCAACTAATTTTCCTTGATTTATGGCAGTAATCCATCTATCTATTATGGAGACCATAGCTGTATCACAGGAGTGGTTTTCTCTGAAGCCTGCATGGTTGGTTTTTATGAATGAAGTTATAGTTTGATACCTGTATATCAAAAGATTGTCATGAACATGTTATTCAAGTAGTTTGGACAGCTGCATCTAGGGTGATGGAAGTATTTGCAGCTCAAGGTTTAGAATGTCAAAAAAAATGTTTCTTTAATAGCTACATTATTTTGATTCTTCCATTTCTTGATTATGTTATTTGGGGGACAACTATGATGATGATACTTAAAGACTCAACAGACTTCTTAAAAAGAGTCATACTAAATGTTACTAAAAGACAAGTTGCCTTTCCTTATTTAAAATGGTTCTTTTTAAGATCAGACTGAGGTAATCCATAGTGAAACCAAGAACATTATTATTATTATAATTATTATTATTTTAAAGCAGTTACTGTTATTAAATTGTCAAGCATGTAAAAGTGAGAGGGAAATGTCACTTAATTTACTTAGATCTGACCATGTAAGTGTATTTGTGTATATGTTTGTTGTTTGTCATGCATGTATTTAAGTGTGGAAGAATATTATGTGTTTATATGAAATGCATCGTATTTATTTTGATTTTCAAATTTTTTTTTTTACTAATCATCACTAGAACTTATTTAAGATGAAAGTTTAATTTCTTTTATATTGACTGTAAATATGTTGAGTCTTACAAGTGTTACAACTCTATGGTCATAAAGTAAGTAAGCGAATGAAGCAAACCAACAAGTTTTGTAAAACTTAACAAACAATTTAATTATAAATTAAAATGTCTGAGGATCTTAGAGTATCATCAAGTGAATCCAAATAATCCTGAAAAAGTTGTCTTAAAGTCCAAAGAATGAAAAGTTCCATATAAGTTTTAGAACCTGGAAGTGTACTGGTCTGCTGAGAATACTGATGTTGTGAAAATGGCATTGTTCAGAAATACTTTAACAATTCACAACAGTTCCAAAGCAACATTATAGTCCCAAATGTGCACTTCCTATTTTCAATGAAGAGTCAAAAAAAGATGTTTTTCCTCTCAAATACTATCTAAGTACAACATAAAACATGTCTGAAGACATGATGTTACAATGGGAACACAAGAAATAATGACTCCAAAATAGGAATGAAATTCATTGCTCAGCTTGCTCCTTATAAACACCTTCTAAGATGACTATGTTGCAATATACCCCACGTGACAATTGGATCATATCATACTACTCAAAAATATTTCAAAACACCTGTTCATGTGACGAACCCATAAATTGTTTATTTCTTCTAAAACCATCCAAACCCCATCAGCCAATGAGGAAATAACCCAAAGTAGTCAACAAGTCTTATTATTAAGATAATATTATTAGTAATTGTCATCACAAAGAATCTTTTTATAGATCCTTTGTAAGTTTATGCTCTTAATATTCCTAAAACAGACCCAAGTCACGTAGCAAAACCTAACTCAAGATAATCGCTACAATTTACAGTCATGAATAAAAATTACAAAAGTTAGATAAATTAAATCATGTACCAAGAGTTAAAAAAAATATTGATATACATAACACAAGTAAGAATGGCTAGATTCCAATATACAGCTACATTAAATGTACAATAATAATAGCAGAGTTGGATAAAATACTAGTACATGAAATTTTCCCAAAAATGGGTATGAGTAAAAAACTAAAAACTTAAGGCATATCTACATTAGCCACATATGTAGCTTACAAAGTTTCAATACAATCCTCTGTGTGGTTTGGGTGGAGAAAAACCTTGCTACACAAAATCACCAATTACATATCCAGCTTACAAAGTTTCAATACGTTCCTCCAACCAATCTGACAGAAAAAAAGAAGATGAATGGGACTTATTTGCACACAAAATTCTGTTTGAAAAACTTATCTAGTTAAACATTAAAGTTTAACCTGGTTTCAATTCTATGTTGAAGGCAAACAACAACATGTTTCTATTTTGATTAAACATTCATATAAGAAAGTTATGTGTTGCACAAAGATCAATTTTCAGAGTATTACTCTTCCTGCTGCACATCAGTGACTTATAACATCACAATAGCTACCACATCTAACATGTTCATGCATGACACAACACAATATGACACCAGATCAAGTGGCCATACAAAAACTTGGCACTAAAATTAAATCTGGACATGGTTAATGTAAAGTTGAATTAGCTATGATCACTGGTAGCAGAGCAATGGTAAAGCTGAGAAAGAAAACATGCAAGTAATGTTAAAAGGAATAGATATAGAACAGTCTGAAAACAAACAAGAGTCACTTGAAAAGACTGGCACTCTACAGTGATTGAAAAGAATTCCCAGGAATTGAACATAAAACTGTTTAAAATTTTTAACTTCTTAGTGTAGACTCTTCAGGTGTATTCTTGAGCAATAACAAGATATTCAAGATGGCCACCATGAAGATGGGTACCATTTTCATTTAGAACCAACTAGAGGGTTTAGACAATAACCTCATGTCAACATACCGTATGCATCCCTTCAGAAGCAGTAGACATAATATTTTCAGGATGGATGTCAATGTGGTTATAGTGGATGTCATATTAGCATAATATTCATTTAGGGTAACTAAGACATTATAAAAAGTCAACCTCATAGTGGAAACCTCATATCATCCTTTCAGAAGCACCAGCGATAACATGACTTTCAAAATGGCCAATGTGGCAGCTATGCTGGATGTCCTAATAGCATCTGTTCATTTAAGACCAACTAGACTATGGGATGAATGTGTGTGTAAAGTTTTATGGTAATCCTCCAAGTAGTTAAGGAGTATTGATGAAACTCTTGTACTTATGGATAGATGTAGCATCCCATAAGCTCTTCCAGTCTATGACCAGTAGAGCTAAAAACTAACTGGCATCATAATTAACAATAACTGATGCTGAAAATAGAAGCTAACAAGGTTATTAAAATCTAAACTCACTGTTTTATCAACTGAACAAAACACAACCTCATCTGCCTCATGAACAGAAAAAAATATCAATGCCAAATATTATGACAACTTTGCTGGTATTATTTGTGGAAATGGTCATGTAGAAAAATAAGATAGACAAATGAAATTTCAAAGATGGCAGCTAGGATTATTTTTAATGATAATGTAGATACACCATCAACAAATCTTTTTTAAATGCCTTGGTGGCTTTCATTTAAGCAGAGAACTCAACTTCATAAAGGATTACTAATCCACAAATCCATACATGGATTAGATCCTGACCCTCTTACAAGTGATTTCTAAATCTGTTGAAAATGTATTAATTTATAAACATAAACCAAATTCTTAAATTTATATGAGTTTTGCTTCTTCTGGAGCCAAACTTAACATCATTCCTTTCAACAATGTATATGGTCAGCTGACTCATCCCGAGTTTTAGGAATATTTATAGGAGCAGT
>JAECUM010046875.1:0-30472 GCA_016617855.1 Megalonaias nervosa | reverse complement strand
CAATATTTTAGCTGTATTAGCCTAATTATATTTAAAGCTGGTATCACAAACTATTTTCATAATCCTACATTAGCAATCTGCATCTGCAGATTTATTGCAGAGTTAAAAACCCACACATGAATGGTTTATGCAAAATTTCTAAACTGGAGAAATATTTCTTTTCCAGTCTGCTGAAGTATTAATTAAAATTAGCTATATAGTGCAGGAAATATTAAGGAAATGAACTATTTCTTTCTAAAGACACAGGAATGTACAAAATTATGCAAGACAAGACCTACCTTGGGATCCTATAGTCAGTGAGCCATACTGGATGTGGGGCCTGTAGCAGGGTTTCTCATGCTTTGTGTAACAATAGGGTAGGACACCAAGGATCCACTAGGGGCCACAAGGTTCTGTGGGATGCTCTGCGAGTGGCTGACAGGTGGCTGCAGCGTGACTGGCGGCTGAAGTGACACCGTCTGGGAAAGAGACACAGGAACTATATTTGAAGGGTTCATTGACACTCCTGCTGCCATGCTGCATTGCGCCTGTGGAGCGAGCTCCCGAACGATGCGCTGTTGTATAGCTGCTTGCTGAGATACCAATTCACTGTTCAGCGCGATTTGCTGGGCAAGACTTGCATTCAGATGGTTTAAAGGTCCCGATTGCATGCTGGGAGGATTCTGCAAGGTGTGCATAGCGTTTGATTTACAAACCCGATATCTGGCATTTTGTTCAAGCAGAACTTCATTTGTGGCAGTTAAGTCTGCCACCTGTTTCTTTAGTTCTTCAACTTTTCGACGTAACATCAAGTTTTCATCCTCTAAGAGTTGATAACTTAGTGGCAATGAACTGGAATATCTAGTTTCAAAATCCCTATCTATTCTCCGCCTCTTAGCTCCATGATCATGGTCATAGTCAAACCTATCAAAACGGTCAAATCCATCCCTGAATGAATCAAATTTTCCAACTCTACTATCAGATTTCCGCATTTGGAATTCATAGTCAGATGCCGACACATGCCTGAATTTACATTTGCCCCCTCGTCTGCAGTCCCCCTTTAAGTAGTCTTTACAAACAGGGATATCTCCCTTAAGAATGGGTAATTCACTAGGGGTCACACCAACCCCCATGGCTGCAGCCTGCTGTAATCGTACAGGTAGTTGACCTGCCTGTTTGTAATATTCCTCCTCTTCCCTAGTGCAGTGTAAAAATTTACAGTTTGCTCGTCGGCACCCTGTATTCTGAAAATCATGGCAAAATGTGTACTCATGACGCCTGCCTAGCTCTTTCGCTTCATTAGTATTTGGGTGGCGATATCGACAGCGCTTTCCACGCTTGCAAACATTTCGAAGAAAGTCTCTACATATGTCATCTGACTTTCCATTTTCTATTTCATATTTTGCATCTTCGCTTCCGCTTTCGCTGTTGTCAGACATTTTCTCGTTAAAAAGCAGCATACACAAAATTTAATCCTCTTTCAATCCAAATTTTTAACAAGATTTCTTGCAAGGAAATAAAAAAACACTGCTAAGAAAGTTTACATTAACTCAGATAAACGTCACAAATTATGATACAAGGAATGTAACTCCTGTGAATGAATAGTCATGGGAGATAACTGCTGATGAACTATATTCTGGTCCAGACACTATATATGGGTTTCACCAAGGAATATCTCCTGTTATTCATATTTGATCCCAAATCTGGAAGAGAAACAAATGAATATCGTGAACTCTAAATAGCCTATAACTTCTAAAGTTAATGAAGAAAGATTGGAGCCCCCATATTTGCTATGACAAATAGAAATTTAATGCCCCGCTTCAATGTCTCGATGACATTATGGCTGATTTTTTATCCACTGCTGCCTGGCTTTCCTCAAGGCCCTCACCAAACTTGTGTATCTGATGACAGGAGTACTGTGTATTGCACATTATATGCCCACTCCCTCTTTAATAATCCTCTATGTGGGCACTACCAAAAACTGGTTGACTCTGGACATTATTGATCAATGCAGTCTGAATAACCTGGACATTTGGACTAGATATGCAATCTTAAACTAAACTTACTATGCAAAACCCACTATTTTCTTTTCAGACCTGGCAAGACTTTGACCTCTGATCTTTAGACCACACAATCTATAAGTTTCCTCATCTCCCCAAGTGTATTCTATCCAAAGTTTGATCAAGGAACTCACTCAAGGACAAAAGTTATTCTGCAAAACTCATTTTCCTTGGAGAAATAATGACCTTGAACTTTGACCTCAAAATCAATAAGCCCAGTGGCATAGCAAGAAATTCTGGGACCCAAGCAAAAGCTTTATTCTGGGGCCACCTCCAAACAAACAAAAATCATTTGATGGAAATTTTGTGCTGCCACTGGACTTGGGTTTCCCACAGTTGTGGGGGTTGTATGGGTGGTTGCTACACCAGTGAATAGGCCTCTTCTATCTTGTAAGTGCAAGCCCTCCACAAACTTTGGTCAAGTTATAAGGAACTTTGTCTAGAACTAAAGTTATAATGCAAAAGCATTTTCCTTCTTTCAATCACAGTGACCTAGACTTTTGACTCAAAATGAACAGGCAAACAACATGCAAGGCATCATCCATAAATTTTAGTGAAGGTACATGGTAAAAAACTGAAATCTCTGTGCAGAAACCATTTTTCTTCTTTCAGTCATCTGTACCTGTGCTGCAAGCCATCCACAAGGTTTGGTCCAAGTCTGTGATGTACAACTAGTGTTATGGTGCAGAAATCCTAGTTCTTTTAGTCACAGTGACTGTTACCTCTGACCCCAAAATAGAGAGGTTTTTTTTTTTTTTCCTTTCCCAAAGTGCAAGTCTTAAACAATGTTTGGTCAATGTAGATATTTGTAAACTCTGTCATCATGCAAAAATGAAACAGGCAACAGACACATGGAAGGCCAGTATCATAACATGATATGCTCTGCCTTATGGCAACAGACAGATGGAAAGCCAACACTGCAACATAACAAGATGGAAGACCAACATCTTAACATGACATGCTCTGCCTTGTGGCACATGTTACAAAAATGGGCTTGGTTAATGGTCAGTGGTCATGTGCACACTGACCAATGATGTCTGTTCTGACAGAATTAGTAAATCAAGGCATGGTCTTGTTTGCACATGTGTTGCTGTGCCATAAATATTAAAACAGACCAAACCAATACACCTATGCTATAGCATGGGACCAAGCCAATTCACCTATGCCATAGTATGGGACCAAACCACTATATCTACCAAACCAATATGCCTATGCTATATAGCATGGGACCAAACCAATACACCTATGCTTTAGTATGAGACCAAGCCAATATACATATGCTATAGTATGGGACCAAACCAATGGGACCAAGCCAATACACCTATTCTATTGTATGGGACCAAGCCAATACACCTACCAACTCAATACACCTATGCTACAGTAGGGGACCAAACCAGTACACCTATGCTACAGTAGGGGACCAAACCAATACACCTATGCCATAATATGGGACCAAGCCAATACACCTATGCTACAGTATGGGACCAAGTCAACACACCTATGGCATGCTATAGCATCGGGATTCTTACACATGCTGGACAGCTGATGGTATTGTAGCCTATACATATAAAGGGCTGTATCAATTCATTAATATAAATAAAGGGCTGTAAAAATTCATTAATAAATATAAACGGGTGTAATGATTCATAAAAATTATATAAAGGGCTGTAACAATTCATTAAT
Source organism: Megalonaias nervosa (assembly GCA_016617855.1). Taxonomy (NCBI): domain Eukaryota; kingdom Metazoa; phylum Mollusca; class Bivalvia; order Unionida; family Unionidae; genus Megalonaias; species Megalonaias nervosa. The sequence goes on along the minus strand of JAECUM010046875.1, from coordinate 26,750 downwards.
ACATAAAAAGGGGTGTGAGGATACATTAATACCTATAAAGGGGTGGATTGATTCATTAATACATAAAAAGGGGTGTAACAATTCAGGGGTGTAATGATTCATTAATACACCAATAATTATGACATTATGGCCATGATATAAGATTAATACATTTTTCCCAAACTGCAATATCTGCACAATTTGAACTTGAAAAAGTACATTTTCTGAAGTACGTTTTATTTTTAATTGTCTCACTACCAATTCCATGTTGCCAGGAATGTCGATCACCAACCAACATGCTTGTTTCCACTGAAACTGAATGCATACACCCTAAAATAAAACCAGTGGGCAAGTACCAAAGTTTAATTTCATGTCCCAAGGATCAAATTTGAAAGTTGACATGCACCATTAGGTTAGTTACAGAAATCTGGAATGTATATGAACAATTCCATTTCTGTGCTGCATCAATATATAATGAAATCCAAAGCAGTTAGTTTTATGTGAAAAGCAAATATTGTTCTGTTAGAGAGGAAAAAATTTCTTACATCAACTGCAAAGTCCATTTATGTGGGTGATGTACAATACAGTTTGCAAGGCAATGAAAGTTTATCTGAATAGAAGATGACTCTCTGATGCTCAGTACTATTAACAGTTCAAGCTGTGTGACAACCTAAATGCCCTTGTTATAATTCTATGAAATAAATTTGTTTCAGATTAAAATGCAAGTTGATTTATTTCAAAGTATATTTTCTTAGTCGTTGCTGAATTTTAACTGTGACATCTTGTGGATCATGATATGTATTTTATCATGATTAACAAGATACCATTACAGCCTAAAACATCAAATGTATCATGACCTGTACAATATCATTACAGCCTAAAACATCACTGTATAATGACCAGCACAATATCATTACAGTCTAAAACATCATTGTATCATGACCTGCACAATATCATTACAGCCTAAAACATTATTACATTATGACCTGCACAATACCATTACAGCCTAAAACATCACATCATTGTATCATACCTGCACCATGTCATTACAGCCTAAAACATCACTGTATCATGACCAGCACCCTACCATTACAGCTTTTAAAAACCCCACTGAATCATGACCTGTACCATATTACAGCCAAAAACATCAATGTATCATAACCTCTACCATACCATTGCAGCCGAGAACATCACTGTATCATGACCTGCACCATATCGTTACAAAAACATCATTGTATCATGACTTGCACCATACCATTACAGCCAAGAACATAAATTGTATCATGACCTGCCCATATCATTACAGCTGAAAACATCATAGCATCATGACCTGAACCAGAGCATTACAGCCTTAATACATAACTGTAATATGACTTTCACCATATCATAACAGCCTAAAACATCCTTGTATGATGATCTGAACCATATCATAACAACCTAAAACATCCTTTTATCATGACTTTCGCCATATCATAGCAACCTAAAACATCCTTGTATCATGACTTTCACCATATCATAACAGCCTAAAACATCCTTGTATCATGACCTGAACCATATCATAACAACCATATCATAACAGCCTAAAACGTCCTTGTATCATGACCTGAACCATAACAGAATAAAACATTCTTGTATCATGACTTTCACGTTATTATAACAGCCTAAAACATCCTTGTATCATGACTTTAACCATATCATAACAGCCTAAAACATCCTTGTATCATGACTTTCACCATATTATGGCAACCTAAAACATCCTTGTATCATGACTTTCACCATATCATAACAGCCTAAAACATCCTTGTATCATGACCTGAACCATATCATAACAACCAAAAACATCCTTGTATCATGACCTGAACCATATCATAACAGCCTAAAACATCCTTGTATCATGACCTGAACCATACCATAACAGCCTAAAACATCCTTGTATCATGACCTGAACCATATCATAACAACCTAAAACATCCTTGTATCATGACCTGAACCATATCATAATAGCCTAAAACATCCTTGTATCATGACTTTCACCATATCATAACAGCCTAAAACATCCTTGTATCATGACTTTCACCATATAACAGCCTTAAAGCACATTGTGCCTTATTACAACTTTTGTCACTACAGACACAAAATGCTGCATTTTGAAAGAATTCCATGTAAGGTTTAACCTTAGAAAATTGGATAGAAGGGAGATTGAATTTGGTCATTAAACGGCAACAACTGTTCTGTAAGACTTCGAGACCCACTAAGAAAAACTTTGCAATGGACATGGTTTATGTTAGACAGATAAACAGACTAATTATCCCAAGTGGCTATATTCATCTGTATTCTAACTGAGGAATCCTAGTTAATTAAAGAACCGTTACATTATTACTGCATTTTCATAATACCCGCATTCACTGCATAAATTTCATGAGGTATAAGTTCATTGTAATAAGTGTATGCCAACAATGTTTCTATTACATACATACTGAACGAGTTGGCTCACCTTGTATATGATAGGAGTTCTCCACTCTGGAGATGCATTACCTCTGCCAGTGGCACTCTACAGTTTCGTATTTTACATAGCGGTTAGAATGTTAAAGGAAATGAATTACCCAGGTTTTCCTCACTGGTTATGCTGGATGTTTAAAAAGGACATTGTATACCTGATGTATTGTCAAAAGAACTTTTAATTCCCTTTATTTTGGGGTACGATTGATGGGTGTAGTATGGGTTTTAGAGTATACAGCTTGGCCTTAATTCATATGTGCACCTCTCAAAACACTGCTAGCTCTGCTTGGTCATTTTCACTTCCTGGACGTCAGAAGTAAATTGTAAAAAAAAAGAGCTAATAACTATTTTCACATTTTATATATTTGGTAATTCATTCATGGCACTTTCAGAAGGCGGCATTGTCTAGTCCATCAAAATTCATGTTCCCTTTTTAATAACTTCTAAAGAAAGTGTACTTTAGACTAATTCAGGCTCAGTTTTTTAGCACAAGGGAGCAGTCATTTTAATTAGCAGTGTGCTTAGAACATGTACAATTTCCATAAGTATAATATCCAAAGAAATTTCAGCCATAGTCCATGAAAGTAACATAGCTGTAAACCAACATTCTCTCCAATATGCATGTTGCAAATATAAACTACTTCACCTTAAACCCACCACTCTCTCAGAACTTCTTCATATCTGTAGATCTTCCCCATTGTTGCACTGAATATGTATAGATTAATTTTTTAAACTGATTTAACTCAATAAGTTAAGTAGTAATGAGATGTTAAACATTTAGAGAGAAAAATCAAAACTTTTTTAAGTGAGCTGCTTCCTGCACCAAGACATGACCAGATCGCAAAACTTCCACCTTGCTTGGATTTTTTAATTGTGAATTTCAACTATAAAGTGAAGTGTGTACTTGATCAGGATTGTGGGCGTTTTGCATAGAATATGGTATAATTATCATCATTTTTGTTTTTACATAGAATACAGTATATTATTATCATTATTGTTTTTATATAGAATACAGTATAATTATCATCATTGTTTTTACATAGAATACAATATAATTATTATTATCATTGTTTTTACATAGAATACAGTATAATTATCATCATCGTTTTTACACAGAATGCAGTATAATTATCATTATTTTTTACACAGTATAATTATCATCATTTTTAAACACTGAATATGGTATAATTATCATTACTGGACTTATATAGAATACAGTATAATTATTATTATCATTATTTTCTTACACAGCATAATTATCACCATTATTTAACACTGAATATGGTATAATTATCATTATTGGATTTATATAGAATGCAGTACAATTATTATCATTATTTTTTTACACAGTGTGATTATCATCATTATTTTTTAACACTGAATATGGTATCATTGTTACTGTGTTTACATAGAATATGATATAATTATCATCATTATTGTTTTTACATAGAATACAGTATAATTATTATCATTGTTTTTTTACATAGAATACGGTATAATTATCATCAATATTGCATTATTGTTTTTGTATAGAATACAGTATAATTATTATTACCATTATTGTTTTTACACAGAATATGGTATAATTATCATCATTACTGTTTTAATATTGAATATGTTATCATTATTATCATTATTGTTTTTATACAGAATACAGTATAATTATCATTATTTTTTAAACATAGAATATGGTATCATTATCATCATCGTTTTTACACAGAATACAGTATAATTATCATAATATTGTTTTACATATCATTATTATTGTCTTGACATAGAATATGGTATAATCATCATTATTGTTTACACAGAATATGGTATAATTATTATCATTATTGCTTTTACATAGAATACAGTATAATTATCATTATTGTTTTTAAACAGAATAAGGTATATTATCAATAATTTTACATAGAATATGGTATAATTATCAATAATTTTACATAGAATATGGTGTAATTATTATCATTATTATTGCTTTTAGATGGAGTACTGTATAATTAATATCATCATTATTGCAAAGATTTAATTGGTACATGTGACACAAACAGTAACAATAATGATAGCAACTAATGTCTTGCATAGATCTGACAGCAAAAAGGAATATTGAAGGATAAAAGAGCCAGCTCACATGGCCTTGAAGGCAAGATTTTGTCTAATATGTCACATGGCCTTGAGGGCAAGATTCTGTCTAACATGCCAATGACTCAATATAACATCTCTGAAATATCAAGCATTAAAACTGAATTCACTTAGGAGTTAAATTTAACTCTTGAGAAGTTGTTGTCAAATATCAAATTAACCTGGAATATTCATTTAAATTACCTGTACTAAATAATGTAGATTTGTGTAGTAACACCTGGCATCTCAAGTATTTTTTTGACAATTACCCCCTTCAGTGTGTCGAAAGGTCAAACGTTACACATAGTACACTGAGGAGTTGTCACAGGAGAGTTTTATGTTTATAACACAAGTAAGGAACATAAGAATTCAGGTCACATCATGTCAGGAATGTGGAAATTCAAATCATGTCAGGTTCGAATCTCTCAAGTCAAGACCATCCAAACTATCAATCATTCAAGGGAGCAATATGAACATTCTGTAAAAAAAAATAGCATGTATTTTTTTTATCCTCCAAAAAAATAAATTTTTATATTATAACAGATTCACCAAAACAAATCCTGCAGAAAGCTAGTGTCCTTTGTATTCAATATTTTAAGTTTAAAAAATAATCTGAAAAGCTAATAACAAACTTTTACTTTTTAAAGTCCTTCCAAGGAAACGTCTCAATGGGGATTTAAAATCTTAGGAAAGAAGACAAAAATAGTTTGACATGTTGGCAAGTGTTGATGGTTGTGAGTAAGAACTGGGCAGTACAACAATGGCTACAGTGCATGAGCTAGAGCTTGTAGGAGGTAAAATGTTGCAATAACTATGGGTACACAGAACACTAACAGCTATGTATGTAGTTAGTTACTTGATATGGGACTCTATCTTGCCTCTAGGATAGAAAGAAGACTAGATATGAGCCATGCCAATATCAGGCAGATGCTGGATTAAACTGGGCAGTTGCCATGCCTTAAATTAGCCAAAAAATCTACAGATATTTGTTTGAAGTGGGATGAATAGTATTTTTTTCCATTTGGCATTTATTCAGCTTTGATGTCAATATTGAATTAAAAGATCTTTACTACAAGCAGTAAAATAGCACAAGGCATTTCACTGCCATTTGATATTCATTCAGCTTTGATGTCAATATCCAGCTGAAAGATCTTTGGCTATGAGTGGTAAAATGTCACTGCCATTTGGTATTTATTCAGCTTTGATGTCACCACTGAATTAAAAGATCTGTACTATGAGTATTAAAACAGTACAAGGCATGTCACTGCCATTTGGCATTATATCACTGCCATTTAGCATTAATTGTGTCACTGCCATTTAGCTTTAATTGTGTCACTGCCATCTGGCATTATGTCACTGCCATTAAGCAATAATTATATCACTGCCATTAAGCATTAATTATGTAACAACCATTTAGCATTAATTCCACTTGGATGTCAAAATTGAGCTAAAAGATCATTGTTATGAATTGTAAAATAGTATGTGTTACTGCCATTTGGGATTAGTTCATCTCCAATGTCAATATCAAGCTAAAAAGATCTTTTGTTACAAGTGGTAAAATAGCATGAAACATGTCATTACTATTCACTAATATGCAATTAAAAGATCTTGGCTATGAGTGTGCACAAGACATGACACTGGCATTAGCATTCATTCAGCTTTGATGTCAATAAGGAGTTAAAAGATCTTAAATGTGAGTGGTGAAATAGCACAAGGCATGACACTGTCATTTAACATTTATTCAGCTTTGATGTCAATAAGGAGTTATAAAATTGTTTCCTACAAGCGATAAAATAGCATATGTCATGCAAAATACTCAGATTAATCAATTTCGGTATTCAGACGCGAATCAATCATACTCCATTGTTTCCTTGGAAACCAAGCCTGTAATATACAAACCAGTACTCTGACATGCAATGCATTGTCTTTTTGAGATACTAAATCAATATGAAATTATAAAAATAATGAACAGACTTTCCATGGGTGACCAGAAATGGGGCCATGATATTGGGAAATTTTTTTGATCAATTTGGAATAAAATTTGCTCAAGTAAAAAGGTTACAATTGGGAATTTTACACTTGTACTGAAACCTCTTTTTAGCTTTGTGTGGCTCTTAAAAAATCTCGGATACAGTTAAATCCATCTTATAAAAAAATCCACAAAACTAATCACTAATACCAGCTGTATTTTAATAAGCAGAGTTCTGATTTCATTCTGGCAATATGATCCAAGGGTGTGATAACCAATTTGTCTACAAAAACTGTGAGACAATGGATACTGGGCAATACAAGCTATGTAAATCTAGACAAACTGTTCATCAAACCACTGGAAAGCATTAATTAGATGGTGCCAAGACTAAAATGTCCACCCACCATAAATATCAAAATTTACACACAGCAGCAGAAAGGAGAATGTTTAATCCACTGACGTTACAAGTTGATCAGGGTTAGCTATTACAGTCCTACATGATATCACCTGACCATGAAATCATCTACAAAATCAAGGCTCCATCTTTGGGATCTAATTTTTAATCCAATGTCTCCATCTGTCATAATAGCTACCTCTTAATCATTTTGTCTAGAAAACACATGCAGGTACCGGTATACAGAAAGAAACATAGTCAATAAACCTGTGCAGGGTTCTATTGGCCATGCATTCTGTTGACAATTATTGATGATGTGATTATTAGTCTTTGTTGTTTACAACTCAGATGCAACACGTAATATTTTGCTTGATTGCAGTTAAAGATTCAATACATTCATTTCTTAAGTAAAATATCATTAGCAACAGTCTATAGAGTAGTTGTTGTTGTTATGGGTTTAATGCCAATTTTCACACATGATATGATATACATGGCAGCCAGCACATATTTGGTGGAGGAAGACTACAGGAAAAACCCAGGAAGATCCACTGACCCATGGGAAACATTCTCACATACCCATGTTGGATGCAGTTTCTGAACAAGGCTGATAATGTAAATGATGGCCAGAAGTCGAAGAAACAACAATGGCAGAGAATGATGTCAGCGACGTGAACACTGTTTGTTCCTGGTATGTGGAGTGTGGAAAGATGAACTCAGACACTAATGAAAGCACCAGTTAGAAGTCTTCTGCATTTACCTGACATGAGCTGAACCCAGATCATGTACATGCTGAGGCATGGAGAACTGCTTGGAAGAAAAAGGCAACATAACTAATTCTGCCTTAAGCAAATGTTGATGAGGAGTCAGACAAGGATGATGCCAAGTAAGCACAGACTGGGACTGCTTATTACCTGGCCAAGAATGGACAGTCACTGAACCAGTCAGACAGGGACCATGCCAAGGAAGCACAGACTGGGACTGCTTATTACCTGGCCAAGAATGGACAGTCATTGAACCAGTATGAAAATTTAATAGATATTGCCTACCAGAAATAAAACTGAAAAATTCAGCTGCAACCCCCTTTTCTGATACATATCATGATTCTCACACTTACAACATTAAAATTCCCAGTCTGTCTGTCTGTGTCTGCCCCTGTCAAAATTCTTTTTCTACACAGCAGAAGTAAATACACAATTAATCAAAATATCATTTTTTGCCAGCAAAATGGTTATTATGTTCACATACATCACGATTACTGATCAGTTTTCTTGATTCCTTTCTCTGCGTCTCCAATGCAGATATAGATTATCTCTTTCTCTTTATCACAACAAATCTATTTTGCTTATACTAAAATGTAAAATATTGTTGTATTGGTGCTTGACTCAATGACTGACTGATTTGTGTTTGACTCAATGACTGACTGATTCATGTTTGACTCAAGTACTGACTAATTGGTGTTTAACTCAAAGGCTGACTAACTGGTGTTTAACTCAGGCTGACTGACTGGTGTTTGACTCGAGGGCTGACTGACTGGTGTTTGACTCAAGGGCTGACTGACTGGTGTTTGACAGCACATCAACATGTGAAAAGGTGTTATTATGAAGAGGCAGTTGGAATCGCATACTGAGAAACTAAAAAATAACTGGTCAACTAAGACCTACAACAGTAAATTCCGATAATTCAAACATCAGTCATTTACACACTCTGATAATGCAAACATCAGTCATTTACACACTCCAATAATTTAAACATCAGCCATTCACAAACTCCAATAATTTAAACATTGATCATTCACACACTCCAATAATTTAAACATTGGTCATACACTCCAATAATTCAAACATCAGTCATTCACACGCTCTGATAATTTCAACATTGGTCACACACTCTATTAAGTCAAATATCAGTCATTTACATACTCCAATAATTTCAACATTGGCCACACACTCTGATAAGTCAAATATCAGTCATTCACACACTCCAATAATTTAAACATTGGTCATACACTCCAATAATTCAAACATCAGTCATTCACACGCTCTGATAATTTCAACATTGGTCACACACTCTATTAAGTCAAATATCAGTCATTCACATACTCCGATAATTTCAACATTGGTCACTCACTCAGATAATTCCAACACTGGTCATTAACACATCCAATAATTCCAACATCGGTCGTTCAACACTCCAATAATTCCAACATCGGTCATTAACACACTCCAGATCTCTCATTCCAATAATTCCAACAATTGTCACTAAGACACTCCAGATCACCCATTCCAATAATTCCAAAATCAGTCATTTACACACTCCATATCTCACTCCAATAATTCCAACATCGGTCATTTACACACTCCAATAATTAAAATATCTGTCATACACACACTCAATTTCTCTAATAAAGTGTTAATATTTTCACTATCGACTGACACTGCCAATAATAAGGTGTTAACATTTTCACTATCAACTGACAATATCTCTAATAAAGTGCTAACATTTTCACTGTCAACTGACAAAAATCTTTCTAATAAGGTGCTAACATTTTCACTATCAACCAACGTCGTCTCTCTAATAAATACTGTACTCCCTCATTATAATGCTAACCATGGCAGCCATATCGATGCCACCTCACAGTGAGATTGCCTTATAAAGACAGTACTCCCTCATTATAATGCTAACCATAGCAGTCATATCGATACCACCTCACAGTGAGACTGCCTTATAAAGACAGTACTCCCTCATTATAATGCTGACCATGGCAGCCATATCGATGCCACCTCACAGTGAGATTGCCTTATAAATACAGTACTCCTCTTTATAATGCTGACCATCAATGCTATAGAGCACACCATCTTAGAGTGAGACTGCCTTGTAATGAAGTACATTATACAGGTGATGCTCAATTTATGCCACTGATGCTTTCCAAAGGATTTGGCATAAATAAAAAATTATGAAATGCACATACATGATCTGCTCGAGTCACAGCACATTGCATCTGCAACTCATAAAAATGAGGACAGTGGTGCAAATTGAATGTTATTACTTCATTATAAACTGCGTTAAAATGAAAGTGCATAATCGAATTGGTGTAAATCAAGTGTCACCTGTACAGTTCTCCCTCATTATAATGCTGTCCATAGTAGCCAGAGTTCACTGCCTTCCATTGTAACGAAGTACACGAAACATATAACTTAACTATTACATAAAAAAGGACTAATGACCATACCTGCCTTAACAGGAACAAAATTAGCTACACCCTGTTCTACATTTTACCCTGCCTCCAGCGCCCTCTGAAGGAAAACTTCTGCAGATGCTCATGCTACCACCAGCTCCCAGTCAACCACTTTGTATTCAAAATTCCATTTTGTACAGTCAACCACTTTGTACTCAAAATTCCATTTTGTACAGTCAACCACTTTGTATTCAAAATTCCATTTTGTACAGTCAACCAATTTGTATTCAAAATTCCATTTTGTACAGTCAACCACTTTGTATTCAAAATTCCATTTTGTACAGTCAACTGCTTTGTATTCAAAATTCCATTTTGTACGGTCAACCGCTTCGTATTCAAAATTCCATTTTGTACAGTCAACCACTTTGTATTCAAAAATCCATTTTGTACAGTCAACCCCATTTTGTACAGTCAACCACTTTGTATTCAAAAATCCATTTTGTACAGTCAACCGCTTTGTATTCAAAAATCCATTTTGTGCAGTCAACCACTTTGTATTCAAAATTCCATTTTGTACAGTCAACCACTTTGTATTCAAAATTCCATTTTGTACAGTCAACCAATTTGTATTCAAAATTCCATTTTGTACAGTCAACCCCATTTTGTACAGTCAACCACTTTGTATTCAAAATTCCATTTTGTACAGTCAACTTCTTTGTATTCAAAATTCCATTTTGTACAGTCAACCGCTTCGTATTCAAAATTCCATTTTGTACAGTCAACCTCCATTTTGTACAGTCAACCACTTTGTATTCAAAAATCCATTTTGTACAGTCAACCGCTTTGTATTCAAAAATCCATTTTGTACAGTCAACCACTTTGTATTCAAAATTCCATTTTGTACAGTCAACCACTTTGTATTCAAAATTCCATTTTGTACAGTCAACCACTTTGTATTCAAAATTCCATTTTGTACCAGACAACCTATTAATAATTATGTAAATTTTGTGAATAATCTATGAAACTAAACTGACATGAGGTATTCTAATGATTACACACCAAAATAGAACCCACAATGCAAAATGCCAACAATATTGTTATTTTTTGTCTGATTATACATATCATGTTTTAATTACTGACTACTAATAACTGGTAACATTTTCACTATCACCAAACAATGTCTCTCTAAAAAACTGGCAATGGTTTCACTATCAACTGACAATGTTGCTAATAAAGTAACATTTTCACTATCACCTAACAAGTCTCTGTTTATAAATAAGCAGTCAATGGTTTCACTATCAACTAATATCTCTAATAACTGGAAACATTTTCATGATCAACAGGCAATGTCTCAAATAACTGGTAACATTTTCACTATCAACTGATGTCTCTAATAACTGGAAACATGTTTACTATCAACTGATAATGTCTCTAATAAATGGTAACATTTTACTATCACTGACAATGTCTCTAATAAAGTGCCGTGGGTTTCCCTACCAGTTAACAATTTCTACAACTGGTCATATTTTCATTATCAACTTGCGCCGTCTCTAATAAAAGTGTTAACATTTTCGCTGTCAAGAGGTCTAATAAAATGACAGTTTTCACCATCAACTGCCAATGTCGCTGTAATAAAAAGTGTCAACATTTGCACTATCACTTAACAAAATCTACCTAATAAAATGGCATTGGTTTTACTATCAACTGTCAGTGTCTCTTTAATAAAGTGTCAACATTTGCACTATCACTTAATAAAGTCTACCTAATAAAATGGCATGGTTTTACCATCAACTGACAATGTGTCTCTAATCAAGTGGTAACATTTTCACTAACAACTGACAATGTCTCTCTAATCAAGTTTTAACATTTTCACTATCAACTGACAATGTCCCTAAATCAAGTGGTAACATTTTCACTATCACTTAACAAAGTTAACCTAATAAAATGGCATGAGTTTTACCATAAACTGGCAATGTTTTGAAACTGGTAAAATTTTCACTATCAACTGACAATGCCTCTCTAATACAGTGGTAAAATTTTCAAAAGAAACACATGCAATCCTATGAAAAAAACATGATAATCTCACTTCTGGAAATTGGTTGATTGGTACATTGGTTATGCTAGTATAAATATGGTACCCAACCTGTCAAGAGTGTCACTAAATAAATCTTCTATGTGATTTTTGAAAGCTGTGTACTTTATGGAACAGAAAACCACATTATAGGGATGTGCCCTTGATCTTGACAATAACAATGAATTCAATTCTTACATGTTTTATATTCTCCTCAGGACTGCCCCCACCCCTTTCTTAATCATTACACATTTACAGGGGAATGAATCCAAAAAAATTTCAAATGTTTTTGACTCATTTTCTCATTTCCTAATAAGTATCAGTTGATTAAATATTTTACCTATTTGTAATCAAGTTACTCCATTCCTGTCAGCTAAAATGAATTACAATGTATAGATTTTTGTGTCCTCACTGGAAGTCATATGGTCAAAACAGTGAAATAATAAAGGGCATATAAAACTTATATACAAGCATAAATTCAATTGGGAGATGCATCAAGAAGGTGAATATCTGAAATTGTTTCAAAGTGATAAAGAAATACATAAACAGAAATGAGAAACAATATTAATGTCCCTTCAGAGTGTTATGAAACTCTACTCCAGGATTAACATCTTCCAGCTGGCAATTTAGACACAGTGAAATCATATCTAGACAGAATCATGATTTCGCTGCTAGTACAGACCTCACAGAAAAATAGGAAACAGTCATGTTCACCCACACCTTTGAATGCCAAACCATAAAAGAAAGCCAGCAAAACAAAAATTTCACTCAAAATACATCTGTCCATGTTGGATTCCTACAGATGAATCTGCAATATCAGAAATATGAAACAGGTCATAATGCAATGAAATCCTCAAACAAAAATAAAAAGATGTCCACACACAAAGATATGTGAATCCCAATTTGACATTTTCTCCCACTGATCATTTTGGGGGAGAAAAAACCCTGTCTTAACCCAAATCAAGATGCCATTACATGGAGCATTCAGAAGATAGCAGGCTGATTATGATCTCCAGAATGCCCTATGAGCCAGGGCATCACCATTATTAATTTGCACCATGCCACATTCATCACAAGGGATATCTACCTATAGATCATCTATTAAAATGGAGAAATCTAGCCTCTGTGAGACCCAGAGCAAAATGGAGAAATCTAGCCTCTGTGAGACCCAGAGCAAAATGGAGAAATCTAGCCTCTGTGAGACCCAGAGCAAAATGGAGAAATCTAGCCTCTGTGAGACCCAGAGCAAAATGGAGAAATCTAGCCTCTGTGAGACCCAGACTGCCATTTGAACATATAATCTGTCTCTGATCTTTTCTATAGACTGATAGTACAATAAGCTACATAAACAATTCTTCCCATGCCTCGTGTCCTTTCCCCGCCCCCATATCTTCTGTATTCTTTGAGCATTAAAGTCTCTATTTAACAACATCTATTAAGTTTTTTGGTGTCATGACAAGAAAAACTTGTATTATGCATGAACTTCAAGCAATTCAGTTCTGGAATATAGCAGATGGCTACACAGTTTGTATTGGTATTCAGGCTTTCCAAATTCCAAAACATTAAAAGAAAACTTCGGAGTAAAGAAAAAAAAAAAAAAAAAAAATTTGTGAAATAAAAATTTCCAACTCTTGGGATCTATCTTAGTTCTGTACTAATGGTATCTCATAATTCAATTAAAGAAGATATGGAAAAAAAACCCCTGAAAATTCACTTGTCTGGTTCTCATGGAACGTTTGTCTATATATGAACAGCAATAAATAGTGTTCCTATTATAGGCACTTGTCCAGCAAGATAAGTTGCAATTTATAAGCGTTGCAAAATAATATGCATTACCTCTCATAGTATAGGCACTTGTCCAGCAAGACAAGTTGCAATTTATAAGCGTTGCAAAATAATATGCATTACCTCTCATAGTATAGGCACTTGTCCAGCAAGACAAGTTGCAATTGATAAGCCCTGCAATATAATAAGCATTACCTCTCATAGTATAGGCACTTGTCTGGCTGGACAAATAGCATTTACAACCCTGCAATGTAAACAGGGTCAGTAGGCATCCACTCAAGTAAAAATTCATTAGCTTTTCCAAGGCTTTCCATGGCTTTTCCATAGCTTTCCATGGCTTTTCAAGGCCTCAAAAATAAATTTCCAAGATCTGACTGATGAACAATACAAAAACCAAAAGAAGCTTCAACACCAAAGATCAGCAACACAACAAACCAATCAAAATGATATGCTGTATGGCCAAAATAATCATCCCAAATGAAATTTTATAGGGAAATATAAAATAAAATCCAGCAACCTATCAAGGCCTTGAATTTAAAAAGCCAAAATCCAGAATTCTCAAGAACAAGTTGCCAATCTATGAGCCATGCATAGGATAGAATATGCAAAATCACAATTAGAAACAACCGTTTTAAAATCGTAAAATTCCCTTTTCAGTACCTGCTAATACAGGGGTGGGCAATAATTTTCACAGTGGGGTCCACTCCACAAATTTTGTTGAAATCATCACGGGCCATACATTTCTACTACAATAATGAAATTACCTTACAATCTAGATTTCCTCAATTGCCTGGAGTCATGGTGGGCCAGATAGAAATGTTTGACAGGCCAGACAGAAATCTTATACAGGCCTGATAGAAATGTTACACAGATATGTTAGACCGGATAGAAATGTTAGACAGGCCAGAGATAGAAATGTTAGATAGGTCAGACAGAAATGTTAGTGCAGATAGAAATGTTAGACAGACCAGATACAAATGTTAGCAGACACAAATGTTAGAGAGACTAGATAGAAATGTTAGACAGAAATGTTAGTCAAGCCAGATCTGGCATGTGGATCATACTTCTGCTCTAACATAAGAAGTAAAACCTTTCACTGCAACCACCTCTAAAGAAAGACTTGACTCAAAAACAGGAACCATTTTTCTCAAGTCCAATTTACTCTGTGTGTGCCTGTGTGTGTGTGTGTGATTTAGATTTTTAATGTTGATTTAACAATTTTTCAGTCATACTGCTATGATGTCTGCAGTGCAGCAGTTTTTAGTAATGTCTAGCTTTAGAGCATCATGCCGCAGACATGAAGCATCATGTCCAACCCAGTCACATTATTCTGACACCAGGCTGACCAGTCCTAACACTAATCTATTAATAGTGAGTGCCAAGTGAGGCAGCAACTAGTACCATTTTTAAAAGTCTTTGGTATAACACAGCCAGGGTTCAAACCGGTGACTACCTGCATCCGAGACAGACATTCTAACCACTTAGAAAACTGGAGCGGTCTCAATTTACTATGTTAAAGAGTAAATATATCCTTCAAAATGAGACTATCATCCAATTAAGGACACTTTTCCCAATAAATGGTTTAATTGAGAAGTTTCCCCATCTACATTCAGTATCATGGCATGTTATTGTCCCTTGAGCACAAAGTCACATAAAGTAAGCAAACCATCAACATCATCATCAATTAAGAAAATTATAGAGTTATCCCTGATCAAGAACTTGATTTGAAATCTATCATCGACAAAATTGTGGATCAGTAAAAGTACTTTCTTATGACAAATATTTTAGTGCATAACAAAAATTTCACAAACTAGTGTCACCATAAAGCCATCATTTACACTATTTACTATCCATGCCAGAAGAATTCTTCAATAAGTCCAGACCATATTTCTGAAGATGGCTGACACAACCCTTCTGCAAACATTCAAGAGTCCGTATGCTATCCCTTACATCTTGATGGGTTGGATCCGACCCATGCCGTGGATTTATCCATTAATTTACAACATTGAGTGTACCTTCAAAAATTAGTCATCCGGCCCACACCATGGACGAAGTTGCCCATGCCAGCCTTAGATGCTTAAACTGTGTTATCCAGATCATTGCAAAAATTACATTTGATTGACATGATGCATCAACTAATCAAGGAACAACACATAAAGTAAAAAGATCAAATTCACAACTGGCATTAAAAGATAACTTATCCACACCACTCTGGTGGCCTAGTGGTTAAAGCCTCCACCGGATGTGGGAGGTTCAGGTTCAAAACCCAGCTGAGCCATACCAAATATTTATAAAAATGGTACCAACAGCTGCCTTGCTTGGCGCTCAGCATTAAGAGGTTTGTGTTAGGACTGGTCAGCCTGGTGTCAGGATAATGCATCTGGGTGGGACATTGTGCTACATGTCTGTGGCATGATGCCCCGGTGTGAGCATCACTATAAACTGCCCCACTGTAGACACTGCAGCAATATGACTGAAAAACTGTTAAAGCTATGTTAAAAATCTAAATCACACACATACTTATAACCCAAGAGCATCTGAAGCTGGTCTAATGAGTGACCATTACAGATCCAGGATAACAAAACAAAATTCATGGTGACCAATATGAGTCCTGCATCTGATCAAATGGAGCAACTTAAAATGGCTGAAAAAATTTAATTAACCGATGACTAGCAGGCAATCTGTTATCTTGTTATGGATGAGAATGTCGTTTGAACAGATTATAAATCTGATAATCTACATACTGAGAGTAAGACAAATATGTTGACAAATCCAAAATGGTTCCACCCTACAACTGATAAACATTTTAAAAATGACGATCCCTTCAGCTTGAAATAAGCATCGATAATGTACCATACTGTAGGTTGTATATCATTATACATATCGATATCTGGCAGTCACATTGTTTTACCATATGAACAAGATAACATATAAAATTAAAGATATTAAAATTCTGCCAACGGTAATAAAAAATTAATGAATAGTACAAAAAATCTGAAAGAGTACCCTACAGAATTAAAATTTGCATTATAATAAATAAGAACCTAAAACATTTTTGAGAAAGAGAGAAAGAGAGAGAAAATCAATTACCGTATATACTCCCATATAAGCCAAAGAATTTAGGAAAAAAATAAAGCCTTGAAGAAGGGGGTCGGCTTATCTGCGGGTCATGCAATTTTTCCTATTTTTACCTAGTCAAGTTGGGGGGTCGGCTTATATGCGAACGGGCTTATATGCGAGTACATATGGTAGGCACTGTTATGTACCCTATATACTCGTGCATAAGCCGAAGAATTTAGGAAAATATAAAGCCTTGAAGAAGGGGGGTCGGCTTATCTGTGGGTTATGCAATTTTTCCTATTTTTACCTAGTCAAGTTGGGGGGGGGCGGCTTATATGCGAACAGGCTTATATGCGAGTATATACGGTAGTCATCATTATTGTATCCCAAGGCAAATGTCTGATATGTGAGCCTACACTCAGTTAAGATGTGCTGTGTGAAAATACTTGCTTCAGTGTTGAGCAAGGATTGAGGTTGTTGGTGTCTTTTCTCATACGATATCAACACAATCCTCTCTGATACAGGAAAATTTTGATGTGGCAGACCCAAGAGATCTACAGCTGGGTAAATATCACTGATCCACAGGAACATAGTTTGATTTGGAGGAGACTCCACCACACAACAATATTTCCTAAAGCAGTGAACCTCAAGTCTGACCTACCTGGATAGGCGGGTCAATGGGGACCTCCGATACAGTGTATAATTCATATGAATCATGAAAAATGAATAGTGCATATTGCGTGTGGTCTGTAGTAGACAGTGCATTGGTCACTCATACTGCATGTGGTCAGCAGTTGAAACGGTGCACTGTTCCCTCACATTGCATGTGGTCAGTAGTAGAGACAGTGCACTGGTTACTCACTGCTTGTGCTCAGTAGCTGAAACAGTGCATTGTTCCCTCCCATTACATGTGGTCAGTAGTACAGACAGTGCATTGGTCCCTCACACTGCATGTGGTCGGTAGTATAGAGAGTGCATTGATCCCTCACATTGCATGTGGTCGGTAGTAGAGAGAGTGCATTGATCCCTCACATTGCATGTGGTCGGTAGTAGAGAGAGTGCATTGGTCCCACACATTGCATGTGGTCAGTAGTAGAGACAATGCTTGGTTCCTCGTTAAAAGATACCTCATGATAACATGGTCCCAGATATAAAAAGGTCTTGTCATGGATCCCAACTGTATAGTGTAAATGTTATCATGGAATCTGTGAAATTTTATCATTGAAACTTAATATTAGATTTCACTTTAGTTCTTACCTTATTATAAACATTATGATACAGTTGTGTTTTTAAAAAAAAGTGTTTTTTTTTTCTGCATATAATATACAACTTACTATGAAATACAGAAGCTGATCTTGATTTCGAGTCAGACTTTTGTCATATGTAAACCACATTAAAATAATAAATACAACTGACCACTACTTCTCATCAAAATTTTTGATAGCAACTCTTCAAACAAAAACTGCAGTTCTTTCAAATGGTATAAGGGGGACCTTGCCCTCTTTAAATGTAACTCCTCATCTCCAAGCATAATAGTTAATGATATTCTACTTAATATCTGCTCTCTTATTTCTCTGATCTACATCTGTAAAGCAAATGTTTTAATGAAAGTTCAAAGTTCAAAGTTCTATGAAATAGTCTTCTTTCTCTTATTTTCCCCAATGGTTGCCTATTTTATGTTTCTAAATTCTATTAATATTTCTAAGGGTCTGCGATTATTTCATCACTTGTAAATTTCATAATCGTGTAAATGTATATTCGGACAGCTCCATAACGCTTCCCTGTCTGACACCATGTACTTGATAGATCCTATTTTCAGTATCATTCTTTGTTAAGAAATTTTTTGAAATGGCTAGCACTTTTCATTTTTTTCCCTTTAAATCACAATTTGACATAACATTGCACAAAACCATAATTTTGATATGAAATGAACATGCATGCACTCAATGTACTTCTGTGTAAGTATCATGTCACACATGACAGCAAACTGAGCCATGGCCAAATGTTGTAGGTAATTTTGGATGTTTTAATTTGTCGTTAATTTTATGTTAAATTGTGTTAATTAATTAAATTTAGTGGAGAAACCGAGTTTGAATGAACACATTAATTAAATTTAGTGGAGAAACCGAGTTTGAATGAACACATAAAAACAATGATTATTTTTTTAATTTGAACAATTTCCTCGATAACTGATATTTTTAACAAGAACAAAGAACATTTGTAAAACTGTAATACAGATACCAGTATACCACAAATTATCTATAGACAATTTAAAATCAACATAAACATTGAAAAATGTCAACTCCTTAAAAAAAGTAGAAGATGAATGCCTTCATAATATAAAGTATGTTCCACATCTCATATAAAATGAAAGGCAGACTTACTACACCTGTGGATTTTTCTGCAAATTGATGATTCTTAGTTGCATTTGTATTCTTCCAGCAGAACTGTGGACATAATCTAGACTGTATTGTACTGCTTATTACATAAATATAGTTCTTATCATCATCTGACAAATTTTACTGGCAAACTTGTTATCAATAGTATATGTAACCCAGCCATTCAAATAATCTCAAGATTAGGTGTAATGATGCCTTAAGATTTACACACATTTTGTATGCTGGGAGACATCCTTACTGAATGTAAGACACTCAATACACAACTGGAATGCTTTGGTCTCACTGGATAGTTTAGTTTCGTATTTTGACACCTCCCTAATTTTTAAGGTAGAAAGCATGAACCTAATTATGATAAGCCTAGCATTTATAAATTCACACAGAAGCTAATCTGTGATGTGGTTTAGATTTAGTTAGGCTTGAAAATGGGTTGGCTTGTTTGGTGACTGCCTGTAACAGTTAAGACTAGCACTGGAGATCAAATGTGTAACTTGGGCTGCAAATGAATAGCCGACTTGGCTTACATATTTATGTCTGCTACAGAGGTAAATATCTAAAAATCAAGATGGTTGAGGGGGTAATCAAAAGAATGCTAATTTGTTATAGTACTAGTGAACTTTATTCATGCATAAGGCATATACTGATTCTTTTAGCCACCTTGTCACAGGAAAATATTCAAAATAGCTCTTTGCTGTCGAAAGTGAATAAAAAAGAGGGATTGGTGGCAGTGTTGGTTCAGTATAAAAGCCACCAGTTGTATAAGGAATTAACCAGATTGCTGCAGTCAAAAACTTGCATGCTATCTACAAAAATCATTAGTTTGTTTTTATTTGTATCTTCAGTGTAAAATTATTCTCATTTTTCTGCAATAGGTCATTGTTGGATGAAAATTCACCAGATAAACTGTCCAGTGAGACCTTTATGACTTTCTGTTTCGCTGACTGGAATAAACAAGGTATTCAAAGTGCTGAATAAATTATAAACTATGGCCTCCTAGACTGCAGTCATTCTTACGAAATGGTTCCTTTTTTCACATGCTTCAAAAAGTTCTGATTGACTGCTTCCAGCTCAACAAGTCATATTCCGTTTCAAAAGATAACTGCAACATAATAAATGATTTCTGAATCAATTGCAAAAGTCATAACATTAAACCCTGTGGAAATAAAGTTCCAGACCAACCTAGTTGTGGAGAAGATGTTTTGGAAATCTTTATAAGAAGGAAGCAGTGGCAAGCATACTGACCTTGCAACCAAAAGGGTCTCGACTTGAATTCTAACATCAGCCTTGGTTGGCTACCAAAGTATATATCTCTAGGTAAGCCTCTTTATTCCAACTGCCTTGGCACTTGGAAGATGAGTTACTGTGCCATAAAACACCAAGTCAAGAGCAAACCAAACCAAGCATAAAGTTGTTCGCCCCTGTAATTTTTAATTTACTGATGTTAATCACCCAAAATAGGTTTTTTTGTTATACAACAAAATGATCTGAGCAGCAGTAGCCTTGCAGACCCAAACAAGGGATATGCTGTAGGATCCAAGACCATACCTGTATTGCATCAGGGACTGTGTAATATTTATGCCAATTATAGTGGGGGATATGCTGTAGAATCCAAGACCATACCTGTATTGCATCAGGGACTGTGTAATATTTATGCCAATTATTGTGGGGGTTACGCAGTAGAATTCAAGACCATACCTGTATTGCATCAGGGACTGTGTGATATTTATGCCAATTATAGTGGGAGATATGCTGTAGGATCCAAGACCATACCTGTATTGCATCAGGGACTGTGTGATATTTATGCCAATTACTGTGGGGGTTACGCAGTGGGGATCCAAGACCATACCTGTATTGCATCAGGGACTGTGTAATATTTATGCCAATTATAGTGGGGGATATGCAGTGGGATTCAAGACCATACCTGTATTGCATCAGGGACTGTGTAATATTTATGCCATTTATAGTGGGGGATATGAAGTGGGATTGCAAGACAATACTCCGATTGTTTTAGGGACTGTGTAATACTTAAGTCAATTAAAGTGGGGGATTATGGATGTAAAGTGTCATCCAAGAATATACCTGTACTGTATCAAAGACTAAGGCCCCCAAAAATGTGTTTCCTGTTGGCAGCCGTACCTGTTTCTCATTACTGACATTAGCACTCCCCCCCCCCATAAATTCCTGAAATTAATTTGTGCATCTAATTGCGCCGGTTTTGACCAGTAGTTTGAAGCGCTAAGTACATTGTACCTACAAATCATTATAACATATATAATGTTTAAAAAAGATACCTACCAACCTACTCCAATTTAAAACCAATGCAATAGGAAACATATTTTTATTATACCTAATTTAAAACTGGGGTCCATTACAGTCAGGGACCACTAAGCATGTACCATTGTGCATGACTGACATGGACATTTCCTCACTTTCTCAAACATGTTAACCTCATCACAAGCAAGTGAAAATCTGGCAAAAATCTTGATTATGGTCTACATACATACCACCTCATCCATCTTGTCTGTATAGGAAAACAGTGCCATAAATGAAATCATTCCTGTAGACAGGCAAGAATTTTGCACTGTAGGACTAATTATTGATGGCTGTCAGACCTGAGAGATGGGTCTCACTGGAGGAGTAAAACCTCCCTGAATGCTGCATTCAGAACATGTCAAGGATTTTTCCCCATACATGATATGGCCTATTAGGGTAATGATCCTAGTTATATACAACATAGGAAAACACTCCACATGTCACTCAATGAATTCTGGAACAAAAACAAAATGCAAGTTTACAGTATATACTCACCTGAAGTTGGGGGTCAAATGGCAAATTGCACAGACCCAGATCTGTCATCACATAACGTGCCAGCAGATCTAAGTCTATGCTGCTTGTTACCAGTAATCAGTAGAACAAACAACACCGACTCTGACCTGTTGTTAAATAATATCCACCTGAAGATAAGGATCAGTAATGTTTGGAGCTGATTTACCGATCATAAACCTTCATCCGGAAATCTGACAGATCTACAATTTTCCAGTCAATTAAAATATTTATGTGAAAAAGACCTATCAACCTACATGACACGAAACAATGTATCATAAATATCGGCAGCCTAGGATCATAAGGGCGGTGCTCGAATTGATACTATGAAGCTGATATTTTTTATACATCGTTGGTGTCAACAATGTAATTTATCCAGGGATTTTGAGATTTTTTTTCCAAAAGCACAAAGTACATTTACTCTTACAAATGGATCATCTTCCAGTGTTTTTCGCTGGACCAAAATTATCTGAAGTAGCCCAAATCACTCAACAAATATTATCCATCACTTTTTATCTGTACTTGTCTAATCACACGTGAAATGAAGTGAATGAGAAATACAATATAACAGGCCATTTGAAATATTCTTACCTCTTATGCAGGCCTGCTTCCTATGTCAATGTGACAGCCATGGATGCTAGAGTTTTAGAGTCAATTGTACAAAGCAACCGAAACTTTCAAATGAGTTTAAGTCAATCTGACTGTTGCTGGATGCGATGGAACAGCCCACACGTACTCATGAAATTTAAAATGGTGACAGGAGGTAGGGTGTGTTATTCCACATAGATTTATAAGCTCTCAACAGAGAATATGATTTGGAAATATTCTGTACGTATCAACGAAAGGAGCCTAAAACCAACTGTGAATGCAAAAGCCATGAGGTAAGTGTCTAAAATGTAGACCGATAAGGTGCAGACAGAATTGCATCATTTAATGAACAAGTGAGATCAAACCTGAATGAAGAAAAACAAACTATGTGGTCATGAATTAAGTAAACAAAGCTAGTAAAAGGTTAAATATAGGCACAGTGACCTTTTGTTGTACATAAATGTCAACTAGAACCAAGTCTCATAATTTTAATATGAGCACTGCCTAAGACATTATCTTCAAGCACAATATTTAATTAGTCAATGAAGCATGCAATAATGGTGAAAGTAACCTACTTTTGAAATAATCCAGTACTCATCAAGGTGCATCCCCTCACAAAGATTCATGATTCTAGGTATGTTAGTTTGTTCACAGTGTGGAAAATACTTTTTTTCTGAAGGGCTAAATGAAAGACTTAACCCAAGCTAGTAAGATATTAAAAGCAGGTCACAGTGTCCCTTTTTTGTTGCAAGAGTGATAAAATCAATCAAACCATATAGTTCAATGATTCTAACATAAATAGTGCCTACAAAATAAACTTGAATCAAGATTTAACCAGTCAGCAAAGTGTGAAAATGGAGCCATGGTGACTCACTTTTGTGACGAGGGCATCTTTCTCATCAAGACTGATCTCCCCACCAAGTTTCATGACTATAGGTATAAGAGTGTATACAGGGTACAAAAAAACCCTATGCAGTTAACTAAATGCAAGAACAAAATGTACATATTTAAAGTTATTCCTCCCAGCCCCCTTCCCTGGATGTGGGTATGATGAAACTCACTTGAAACTGTTGCCTGGAATGTAGTCAAAAGATTGATAGAGATATAGTTAGGATATACATGTATGCATGTGCTTTTACATGTGTGGATATCGATCAGAAGCTGGGGGGGGGGGGGCCAAAGTGGTCTAGGGTGCCTGCCTTTAAGATCACGGACACCTCACCTCTGCAGGGATTCGAGTCCTCAGCTTGGCTAAAGTGTATATTTGAGAAAGCTTGCCAGTAGTTTTCCGTGGGTTGATGGTTTATCCTCCACCTGCTGCCATATATAGTCCATCATGTGCTGAAAAATGGTGTTAAGCCGTAACTGCAACAACTGCCCAGAAGCCAGATGTAGTACAAAACATATCCATCAGAGGACATGTGATAGAGTATTCTGATCATGTGATATTAGGGTTTTTTTTGTCACCTGGGGCCATGCTATAGTTATAATTTATCGACAGTCATGGCATGATGCACAGTACCAGCTGAATTTTAAAATATTTGTGATGGTCAAAAGAGATATCAAGCACAATGGTCCAATTATCCAAGCACTTACTATGGTAGCATACATGTACACTCTGCTGGCGATGTGGGTGGGATCTCTCTGGTCCCATATTGCCTATATGAGAATTAAAATTCAAGCAAGCAATTCACATGAAGATTAGTTTGGTTAAGTGTTTTATGGTACAGCATTTTGATCAGGTAATTAAGTCGTGCAGGAGTTGGGAGTAGTTGATCTGGGATGATCTTATGGTAGGATTCAAACCTGCACCCTATTGGCTACAAGTCAGGTATGCTGACCATGAAGCCACTGTACCACCAACAGTCACTTCTTACATCAAGCAGGATGGACCATCAAGCCTCGTCTACATCTTAGATTCCATCTACATCTTAAGAGTTGTAGATATAATCTAAAATTTACTTTGATTACATAGGGTTTACACTGATTAGAAATTAATTATTCTTCACAGTAAAATGTTTTCTGCATATACGACAATTTTCCTCAAGGTTGGAGCCGTTGTGGCTAAGTATTAGTAGGTAGAGTGTTGGGCTAGTAATCCATAGGTCTTGGGTTCAAGACTTACCCAGGCCAGCCTGGGTCAGCTGCCTCTGGGATTCCTTGTGAAAGACACCAAGCTTCGATTTCCTTGGCATGAGAATGACATAGCCAGTAAAGTGTTTAAAGTGCCATAAAAACCAATTACCATTTCCTCCCGGTAAAATGTAATGTATTTTCCGGTTGGTTCATAAATTCAGTTTAGTTATGCCCAAGTGACAAATTGGAGCAAATAATCAGAAAGTTATATTAAAATTCCAACAAGCTGTGTTTGCATGATGATACATACACAGCTCTAACCATTAAAACATTCAGTGTTGAAACATGTGGATCCTCTAAACTAAGTCATACCAATATAAATGTATAACAATATGGGCGGGGAAAAAACCCAAGGTGAAACTCAAGTGTTAATCTTTTGTTTGGACATACGGAAAAACTACCATATATACTCGCTTAAAAGATAAGTACAACATAGATCTTTATCTGCTTACACGTAATTGTCAGCAGATCATGGTGTAGGTTGCTTGTTCTATCGATTACTCTTAACAAACTGCATCGACTCAAATCTGCTGGCAGTTTGCAGCTTAAAGAGTGAGTACAAGTATGTATGGCAATTTATTATAACTGACAAAATGTCATACCAGTGATAACCATGCCTTCTGCATCAAAATATTGTATATATACTATGCTTACAGTTACCAAATGTGAATTTGTCTTAATTTCTTGGCGTATGCTGAAAACGAGAGAGAAATTAGTTAATAAATTTTCAAGTCATGATGGTGGCCAGCTTGCTTGCATGATTATAGACATTGGGCCTAAATTTTCAATGAGTTTCCGGTATGCCTGTAAAATCAGGTGATGCCTCAAACCTTTCACTGCAATATCTTTACTTTTTGGTCTGTATTGTACTGGCTACTGGCACATGTGAGAGATTACCTGACATATGGTGATGTCTTAATTAGAAGTATATAATGGTTAAAAAAATTAACTTTAAAAAAATATGATTGAAGATTTTAAAAAGAAAAAAAAAGATTATAATTATGAAATGAAATGTTCATTACTAAATGTTGAGATGATCGAGACATTTTGAAAGAACAATGTGGATATGTTGAGATAATGGACTGTTCAACATTTTGAGATGATAGACTTGAAGACATTTTTAAAGAATAATGTGGAAATGTTGAGATGACAAACTAGACATTTTGGAAGAGCAATGTGGTTTACTACATGCATTTAGAACCAAAAACAAATTTTGGATCTGGTACTATAAATCTATAATATAGTAAATACAGAACTGGTGTCGAGTAACTATTAAATAATTATCTTCAAAAGAAATTCTTATTTAACTTTTTCTTTGCCCATGTCAATTATGCATTCCGAAATATATAACAACTTCCATACATTCACTGTCATTCATGCATGTTTTTGGTACACTAATTCCTGTATCATGTAAATAGGTACCGACAAATTAATTAGTTATTAACTTTTCTACGGGGGTACATAACTTGGAAAGGGGTTGGGTAAGTAGTACAGTAGAAATTGTTTTTATTTTAAAAGTACATTGACACTGAAATTCTTTAAAATGTTCCAAATCGTGTGACTGGACTATTATCTCTCTGTGTAAGAACACAGAAGTACATAAAGATGAGCTTGGTCAAGTTACACCAAACAAACTGTGCACATAAAGAATTCATGCATTTTTAAAGTTTTGTAAATATTTTTGTCCAAAACAGTGCCAGACTCTGACAGGAAGGTTGCAGATTAGAATCTTACAGTACCATCAGATTAGCTGG
>JAECUM010046871.1:0-37412 GCA_016617855.1 Megalonaias nervosa | reverse complement strand
CTTAATAATAAAATTCTAGTGACATATAAACTTAAAAGGCCTTAATAATAAAATTCTAGTGACAAATAGACTTAAAAGGCCTTAATAATAAAATTCTAGTGACATATAACCTTAATAATAAAATTATAGTGGCATATAACTTAAAAGGCCTTAATAATAAAATTCTAGTGACATATAAACTTAAAAGGCCTTAATAATAAAATTCTAGTGACAAATAGACTTAAAAGGCCTTAATAATAAAATTCTAGTGACATATAACCTTAATAATAAAATTATAGTGGCATATAACTTAAAAGGCCTTAATAATAAAATTCTAGTGACATATAAACTTAAAAGGCCTTAATAATAAAATTCTAGTGACAAATAGACTTAAAAGGCCTTAATAATAAAATTCAAGTGACAAATAAACTTAAAAGGCCTTAATAATAAAATTCTAGCGACATATAAACTTAAAAGGCCTTAATAATAAAATTCTAGTGACATATAAACTTAAAAGGCCTTAATAATAAAATTCTAGTGACCTGTTGTTTTGGGGGGGGGTTGCACATCAGATCAGCACCATTTTAATCTTAGATAAACAAACATCATATAAAGTCTTTGAACTAAAATTGGTCAAAATCTGTTACACATTTTTTTTATTTATGTATATTTGTATAAATGTATGTTATTGTTCATAATGTGGTCACCATATTTGATGTTGGAATGAGATCATTTCAATAAACGTGAAAGACCTTAAAGCTAGGCTGCTTTCTGTCAAATCTTGTCAAACTCTGTTAAATGGCTTTTAAAAAGAAGTTATGTACTGGATTAGGCCTGATCTCTTTCAAGAACCATCTCAAGTCAAAAAAAAAAGAAAATAAAAGAAATAAAAACCAAAAACAAAGACTGGAAGTGTACAAGATAACAACAAAGCTATGTACTAGAAAAGATATGTACATATAATTGGATTCAACTGAATACTGATCATCAAGCTAGAATGGGAGAAATGACATGTACCTGGATAATTGATCACAATTTGCTTTTCAGAGTTAGGGGGTACTTAATTATTCACAGCCTCTGTGATTAAGATGTTTCAATAGCTTGGTAAATCATATATTACTGTACTAATTCACATTAATTTACTAAATAACATATATTACTATTCTAACTCACATTAATTTACTAAATAACATGTATTACTATTCTAACTCACATTAATTTACTAAATAACATATATTACTATTCTAACTCACATTAATTTACTAAATAACATATTACTATTCTAACTCACATTAATTTACTAAATAACATATATTACTATTCTAACTCACATTAATTTACTAAATAAGATATATTACTATTCTAACTCACATTAATTTACTAAATAAGATATATTACTATTCTAACTCACATTAATTTACTAAATAAGATACATTACTATTCTAACTCACATTAATTTACTAAATAAGATACATTACTATTCTAACTCACATTAATTTACTAAATAAGATATATTACTATTCTAACTCACATTAATTTACTAAAGAAGATATATTACTATTCTAACTCACATTAATTTACTAAATAAGATATATTACTATTCTAACTCATATACTACTGTACTAATGTTTACATATTACTATACTAACTCACATATATTGCTTACCAACTCACATATTGCTGTACTAACTCACACATTACTGTACTAACATATATTACTGTACCAACTTGCATATATTATTATCTTAACTCAAAGATATTACTGAACTAACTTGCAGATTACTGTACTATTGTACCAACTTATATATATATTACTGTACTAATTCCCACATATTACTGTACTCACAATATTATTGTACCAACTCACATTACTGTACTAACTCGCATATATTACTGCGCTAAATCACATATTACTGTACCAACTCACATATATTACTATGCTAAATTATACATATTACTTTACTCACATAACTTTACTAACTCAAACATTACTGTACAAACTCACACATGACTGTACTAACATATTACTATACTAATATATTGCTGCACTCTCATGTATTACTGTAGTAATTCACATATATTACTGTACTAACTTGCACCTATTACTGTACTAACACACATTCCTGTATTAACTCACAAATTACTGTACTACCTCATATATATTAGCCAGGAACTGGGTGATTTACTTGGCTACTTGTACTTTATACCTGGCTACTTTAAAAAAAACTGTATCCTCACTGGGAGAGGTCCCTCTCCTCCCCCCCCCCCCTGCTTTGGCAATTCACCCTCCAACTGTAATGGAAGACCCACTTCACATAGGAATAAATCATTACTGGGTTAATTAGGCTATGGAATTATTCAACAAAAGTTCACTTTCATCTGTGAAACTTGAACACAACCGGCCAACTAGTTGACAGGAAATCAGTCTTTAATTTCCCTGTTTTCTAACACAGGAGGGTGCATCTTTTACTTTAAATGAGGGAACTGCATTTCTGATGTGTAATCAGCACTACCCATTATTGCTGTTTATCACTAACTGGTCCACTGAACTTTCTGGTATATGATCATCAGATAGAACATGTGTTCTACAAGTGTAAGGAATCTTGCTGCATTTACACCTGCAAATAATCAGCTTTGTATTTTTTAAATGTAGCAAATCTGATGGACAGAATAAACAACTAGTATTTACAAATTTCAAATAATTCTTGATCCATGCATTCATGAAAAATAAGGTATGTCACTTGCTATGGAGGACATGTGACACATTTCAAGTTAGCTATGTGTAAGGACAAGTTCTGTAGTTGATCAGCCTGTTCATTGGTTTATGAAATGTGAAAAAATCTTAGATTGCAGGCACACTCAGAAACACAGCATTAGTAGCACTTGTATATTTTTCATATATAAATGAATTTATCTACTTGTAACTTGTCAGTTTAATCAGCCACCAACATTTACAAGCTTTCACTTCCAAAATGTGCATCTGTTATGGACTTTGTATAAATTGTGTGTGAAGAAGAACTCATTTGTTGCTAATAAAAAATACTGAATGTCCACGGGTGGATGGGTGGTTTAAGGTGCTCACCTTTCCCAACGACTGCCATCTTACTTCTGTCTCTGTAGGTTCAAGTCTCAGGCTCAGTCAATGTGGGTATGTGAGAAAGCTTGCCAGCAGCTTCCTGTGGGTTGGTAGTTCTTCTCTAGGTTTTCATGGGTTCTTCCTCCACCAAATATACTGGCTGCTATGTATAGCCGATCAGGTGCTGAAAAAGGGCGTAAAGCCCATGAACCATCACAAACCACCACCATCACATACAGATTTGTTTTATTTGATATCCGTCTTAATGAAAAATAGTGTGCACAGATTTAGTTAACATCAAAATATAGGACCAATTTGAGGAACTTGAGGAATTTTTATTTGAATAAAAACATGATTATCCCAAGCATGACATTATTAAATTTTATTTTTGATTATCAAATAAGCCATAACTTGCAAAACTGGCATAATAGGTTAGATTTGCTACCAAATGTACTTGTTTACAAGTCCAGTCTAGCTGTAAACAACACAGACCTTGACTGGCAGATCAGGATCAATACTGTTTGTTTTACTGATTACTCCTTATAAACTCCATAGACAGATCTGTCAGTGCATTATGTGATGACAGATCTGTCAGTGCATTATGTGATGGCAGATCTGTCAGTGCATTACGTGATGGCAGATCTGTCAGTGCATTATGTGATGGCAGATCTGTCAGTGCATTATGTGATGACATCTGTCAGTGCATCATGTTATGGCAGATCTGTCAGTGCATCATGTGATGGCAGATCTGTCAGTGCATTATGTGATGGCAGATCTGAGTCTGTGCAGCGTGCTGCTGGACTTGACTTGTAGCGAGTATATAATGTAGAGTTTTAATAAGGATTATAAAAGTGATAATAAGTTTGACAGCCAGATTTAAAATATTCTGGTGTCCATACATATGTATGTTTATCCCCCCTCATCCCACCCCACCCGACCCCAACCCACCAATCTAACTTGCAAAAAAGTTTTAACACAATATTTTGACATTGTTGAAGATACTGTCACTACCACTGCGCCATCACTGTCAAGACATTCACTGTCACTGCCATCAATGTCACTGTCAACTGTTCCTGTAGCCTAGTGTTTAGAGCTTCCGCTCTCGGATGCGAGAGGTCACGGGTTCGAACAGGCTCGCCAAGTGATACCAAAGACTCATACAAATGGTACTAACAGCTGCCTTGCTAGGCGCTCACCATTAAGAGGTTAGTGTTAGGACTGGTCGGCCTGGTGTCAGGATAATATGATTGGGTAGGACATCATGCCACCTGTTGGCTGCATGATACCACTGAGTGCTAGACATCATTATAAACTGCCAC
Organism: Megalonaias nervosa; assembly: GCA_016617855.1. Classification (NCBI taxonomy): domain Eukaryota; kingdom Metazoa; phylum Mollusca; class Bivalvia; order Unionida; family Unionidae; genus Megalonaias; species Megalonaias nervosa. The sequence goes on along the minus strand of JAECUM010046871.1, from coordinate 33,038 downwards.
ACTGCAGACATCGCAGCTATATAACTGAAAAATTGTTAAAGCTACATTACAAATCCAAATCACACACAGACACATCATCACTGTCACTGGCATCACTGTCATTGCCACAGCCATCACTGTCAGGATAGTGATACCTATATCTCAAAATGAAGTAAGTTCAACACAACAATGCTGCACTTAGAAGATATTAGTCTAAGTAGTAATTACAAGTATCCTTACAGTATAAATCATTCAAAATGAAGACCATCTCATTTACCATGAAATGTTGCAAGAAACATTTGACAACAGTTTACACATGGACCTGAGTAATCTGCAGTTAAACAGACTATGCCACTATGTAATCTGTACAGCTCTGAGGCTGGTGGTGATTCAATCAAATTCCTTTTAACATTACCATGTTACAAAATGATATAATACAATATGATAAGGCCACTAGGCCCTACTTGTACATTTGCTAAAAAGTTAGCTCATGCACTTATCACTGAACGTTGCATTATTAGGTATATATATCTATCAGAATTTGTAAAAGTTAAGGACTGACTTGAATGTATCTTCAGTGCATATGGGCCTATCATTATAGAAATACGGTAATGTTGGTATAGATGTCATAGATGCCACTCAAAATCTGACCTAAACTTGTGAGTTTATGCTATCTAGTGCAGGGGTCTCAAACACGTGGTCTGCCAAGCTGTATTCTGTGGCCCGCAAAACGATCGGTGTCACAAGGTGTCATGAGAGATACCAAAGGTGCTGCAGCCCTTGGGCCATCGAAAATGCCCTCATGCAGCCCCAAAAGTGGTTTGAGTTTGATATCCCTGACCTAGTGCATAAAGATCACAATATGCATCTATTATATGGTTGGGTTCACATGACAATTTACAAACTTAGGTTGTTATACTGTGGTAATGTGTCTGTAAGACAACACAAATATAATATATTCTCATCATTTCAACATAGCTATGTCAACAAAAAGCAATGAGTAGCTCACTGACATACCATTGTGATCCCATATGGTATAGAAATATATGAGAGATCCTGAAATCCCTTTATATTTCCTGGTCATGTCTGGTAGATCAAAGATTTTCACTGCACATATGATGATCAAATAGATCAAAGAGTTCTCCAAGATCATTTATCAACTTAACTATCATTTGTTTATCCATTAAACTACATATAAATACCATTAATGAAGTATATTCAAAAGACTCTAAGTCTAGTTGATATGTTGTTTCTTTGCAGGACAATGAATAAAGATGCAGCTGACTAGGCTTAATTCAAAGGTGACTAGGTCTAATTTATACAAAGTTTCTTAGTTGGACAATCAATTGAGGTGCTGTCATTATGTTTTCCAATTTTTTTAACATTCCATTGCCACAAAACACAATACAAAAGATGTGCCAAAGTTAATTACAAAACATCCAGTAACTCAATGAATGCCCCTGGTTACGTGTGCTACAGACAGTACATACTCTCTGATGCCGCTTTCTTTTAAGCACACGGTGCTGCTGTTCGTCAGCACATGTTACTTTTGGAACAATTTATGTGATGCATAAGCCTAAATGAAGAAAAAAATGATACTAGCAACAACAACAACAAATTATTTGAGAACCCGACCAAACAAAACTTCATGATTTACATGTAACTTTACTAGAAATGACCATTAATATGGTGTTTTGTATTTTCAAGGTACATGTAGTAAATCAACTTGTTGTCAATTATTAACTTTTAAAAACAGTATTGCAGAATAAAACGCTGATGGGTGAAATCACACACACACACACACACAGATATATATATATATATATATATATAATGAAATTCTACAGTATAGTTTAATCAAAGAAAACATTACTTTATAAATAATTAGTTAGAAAAGAAACAGCTTTTTGTGTGAAAAGAATAGCACATATACATGCAGACACATCAGCAGGAACAAAACTTACTAGTCAGTTTAGCATACAGAACAGACCAGACTAATCTATTTTATAAAATTATACCATAGATTCATTTTTCAATGTTAACATTCATGTCGGTGAAGTGCGCATCAATTCCGACATTATATTGATCCATTCATGTGACTGGGTGACTCAAGCAGCAAACCAGTAAGACAAGAATAATGCCACTAATTCCCAGTGCCACATATGTAATTAGCTAGCCAAGGATAGTGCACCTTTCATGCCAATTACAATACCTGGCAAACCCATTCAATTAGCATCAGTCCAGCACTTCATTTTTGCCGACACAAATATTGCTTTATTCTTCTCTTCAAAATGTATGGCATAAAAAGTTATTCACTGGAGAAAAGAGGCATAAAGGTATAAATTATGCTGAAGAATCAGTCAAGTTTTAAACTGGTAATACATGCAGTTTCTACAGCAGCAGTCTTGATGAGTCATCTACAATGGCTATTTGTGTAAAGTAAACCTACAAGATATTTAGTGAACTGGCATCTCTTGGTACAGAATCCCTTTCAGCTATTCCTATCTATTTTTAAGCACAAAAAAAAGGAAAAATCTTTAACACAGAACATGGATGGACCACAAAGATACCAAAGTTATTGCTACTGTATACTGAGTCACCACCATGAGACAAGAAAAATGATAAATAATATTTTCCACTTGTACAGTGACAAATACTGGTTGTTGAAGGTTAAACTGTGCCAATCCTCTGCTTCCTAGATCTTTGTTGCAACATGACAAGAATTGATTTAGATGTAGCCAGATTACAATGTATACTCTATCTCTCCAATGATATGGCCATGTTTGATGATAAACCTATCCACATCATTTACAAAATACAGACAAATTTTAATCTAGGAAAGACCTATCTAATTATAAGCCTCATCCTCTTACACACACACACACACACACACACACACACACACACACACACACACACACACACACACACACATTATTACTTTGCAAGGCAGATCCATCAGTTTTTCATACGAGCAATACCATAAGCAGTATGCAAATTTCATGCAGATTAGGAAAGCATCGAGCTTTAAGGATATTCAGCAATACAATCCAGCTATTGCATGACTCCCAGATAATGTAGCACAAAGTCGATCTTTGAAGCTCATTTCAAACATAAAACAAGGATTAGGCAAACACAATGACTACTATAGCAACTGAAACCCCATTTTCATGCATACTGTAACTTAATTCTACAAATAAATTCAGTTCGAGTCACACACAATAATGTATCATACTTACTTGCTTATGAGTCCATACTGCGAACTGCATAGACTCAGATTTGCCATCACATTATGCAATGGCAGATCTGGATCTGTGCAGATCATTTGGAATAATTGGTAGAACAACAAGATAGACCCTGATCTGCATTTGCATTATGCTATGGCAGATCAGGGGTCTTTGATGTTTGCAGTTTGAATCAACTTACAAGTGAATATATATGGTACATAAGGAGTAAGAAGCATGCATCCAAGTTTTAGTCTTTGCAGTCTGAAAAATAATGACCATAAAATGGAAATCTTCGAGATGTACAATCAAACCTATAAATTGGTATCTATCCCCAAAATGAAAATCTTTGGGAAATGACTCTACATAATGATACTTAGAAGTTATCTATAACATCTTTATATCACACCCTATGATATGGGATAATGGGAGCCTTGGGTTGATATGGGATATGATATGGAAACTGCCATAGAACAAGCATTTTATCATACAATTTAATCAAATCTGATTATTTATTTTAAGAGAAATATGACTTGGTTGATGAAATAATCTCCTGAAACTGTTTTGTTTGGGCTTTTCTTCTTCATGTTGTTCTCAACAATGGGTTTGCTGGTGTATATTAACATAGTGTAATATCAAAAATATTCAACTTCACATACACTCTATGTAAAGTGTACAGACTGTGTGGTAAAAGGGGAAATTAGATAGTTATAAAAGATCTTTAGGGTGGATGACATGTTGGTGAAAAGTACTCAGAGGAAATAGATTACTGTATTTCATGTATTTTTTCGTACCCTTTAATTTCTCGTACACAATCCAGTTATCAAACTAATAATTATTTAAATGTATCATATTTTTCGTACATATCACTTTGTATTTTTCTAAAAATCCTTTATATTATCAGATATAACATTTCTACTAAGAAGATTTACATTTGCAAAAAAGTCAAAGATACCGTATAGCCATTTTGTTTTTACAAAAATTAATAATGAATTGTTGCTGAGAAAATACAATGATTGATGCATAAGCTCTCATATTGCCATTACAATATCTACTGATGTTATTAACTGGACAAAGGCCTTCACAGAACGTAATCCTTAATTATTGTTCATTAGTTCTTCTTATTAAGTCCGTCACCATAACAAAATACCACACGCATTTTAAAATGAGTTCGGAAGCCCCGTGATGCTTTCTTATCCAACAAAAATTATATCTGAGTACATGCTAAAGTGAAGACCACAGACCAATGATGAATTAGTCTTATTGTTTCATAATAGTCATGCACAAATAAATTTTCTATCGTTAATTTGAAAGTCACAAACTCCATTAAATCAATTTGTACATGTACAATCTTTTAAGTGCTTGTACTATTTTTGACTTGGATATAATTAACATTTTGTTACGAATCTATTCTACTATATACCCCTCTACTGTTATCTTTGTTGGCGAGTTCGAATAACAAGAAATGTGTATGATCGCGGGTCTTTACAAAATCTGCTGTATGGGCCATGGCCACGATAGCACATTGACAGATTTTCATTTCCCTAAAGAGAGCCTCATTTCCCTACTCACAGCCTCGCTGATTTGACCTGAACATGTAGGTGTATTTCAAATCTTGCCCTCTATCTGGTTTCAACCAGAATAACCATAACACTGCATAGCCATGTGGTTATTGTAGCAATGTATATCGTAATTAAAACAAGAATGAATTGTTGATTTAGAGGTGTTTATTGATAATGGAATATAGTTGTGTCCCAATAAATGAGGATTATCACAATTGTCAAGTAACTGGAAACCGTCTTTTTTCTCCTTGCAAAAGCTACAATTAAAAACTGCCCTGAATAAATACAGTCTTGTACACTGACAAAATTTCTCTCTCTCTCACACACACACACACACACCCATGTGCATTAACTAAAACGGGTTTAAAAGTTCTTTATATTCTTTTTTTTATTTCAAAATGAGGCTGTTGCTGTAAGAATATAAGTTGCACTTAATTTCTTGACAACGTGGACTCAAATCATTGCGGACATCTACAAGTAGGTCCTCCACATTTTTTTTATGACAGTGGACAGAAAAAAGTGGACACCTACTTGTTGGTCTATTCGTTGCGTACAGTTTACCAATAAATACCCATACATGTTCAGGCCATCTTAATCATTTTGCCAACATTGTACACTGAGACATTATGCTCTCTCTCTCTCTCTCTCTAAAATCAAAATAAAAATCTTTTTGAGTACTTTTATTTTTACAGTAATTGGATTCTTGAGTTGAGAGCAAAATGAGACAGAAAATATACATTTATTTTGTACGTTTGTACCGTTGGGTTGTTCAGCAGTGTGTGTTCCACAGAACTTGTTCGGGTATGATCCTTTTATTTTTTGTATACGGTCAGTGCCACAAAATGAAAATTATTTATTTTACATACAATTTTTTGAACACTGAAATTAAATATTTTTTCGTGTACGAAAAATTACATGAAATACGGTATACACAAGCTATATTTTAGAATAAATGTTAACTTCTTCAAGAAATGTAAAATACACGATATATTTACTGTATCAAAAAACTCCTTCATGAACTGAACACTGTAAAGATAGGAGATTGAAACAATCTATTTGAAAGTGCTTCACAGTAATGGTTTATTGCAAGAAACATGCTTGGGTGGATCTTCGCCCTTTAATATGAAGGAGTGAAAGTATAACAAATTCTAATTTACGCAACAATTACCTCATCCTTAATGATGGTTCTGTAGGTGGGAGGCCATTCACCTAAGGAGGATTTGAACACAGAAAGTTTGTTATTGACAGCATCATTCCAGAATGTCTGCCACTTACTAAATAAGGATTTTGATACAAGGTTTAAAATCAGTGTATGGTCTTTTAAAATCAGATGGTTGAATAGTGATAGTGAATCAGAAAAAATGATAAAGTTTAATATATTTTTGGTTTCAGTATATTTCAGGGCAATCTCTATTTCCCTGATTTCTGCTGAAAATAATGATGCATGACATCTGGCAAGAAAACATTCTGTAGATTGGTTTCCACTAATGAAGACTGCTGCAACCCTTTCACCATCTGTATATATTCTCATGCAGTTCTTAAATTTGGAGAGATGTTCCTTATAAGTGGAATGAAAAATAGAAGTATCTGTCACAGATTTTTTTCCTTCATGCAAAATAAAATTAATCTGTGTTGTTTTAGAAGCCAATGAGAATGTTACAAACAACTTTCCGCGTTTTTAAGGGCAATTTTTGTATTGTCAAGGTACAAAGATATTCTAATCCCAAAGGTTTATTTTCATATAAAGTTCTGTAGTTGGGTTGGAAAGAGACACATAAGCAGAGTTTAAAGGGTTGGATCCTAATTTTGGGGCATATTGTTAAGATAATATTTCTCTGCAATGTCACATGGGTGATTCATTCACTTCAGCCAAAAGACTTTAAACTGGGGTTCTCCTAAATGCTCCAAAAGCATGTCATATTGTCTGATGGTGAATTTGGTCAAACATCTTTAATTATGACTCTTACTGAACCATAAGAAACACAACCATAGTCCAGTTTGGATCAATTAAAGGTTCTATACAGATTAAAAGCTTTTTTTTATCAGCACCCCCATCAGTGTGCACTACTACTTTGAGTAAATCAATGGATTTCATGTAATAAGCTTCGATTTCTTCATGTGTGGAATGAAGGTGCATTATCTCTCATAGACAATACATAAAAACTTGGTTTCCTCAACAACTGGATAGGTTTCCACCCAATGTGAGTTTATGATCATCATGTTTTATTTGTAGCTGACAGAAATGCATACATGCTGTTTTTTGATTTTGAGAATTTAAAACTGGCAGTTGTCAAATTTTACATCTTGTTTATATTTTGTTGGAAGTGTCTTTCAATTGTATGCACGTCTGGATCGATAACATATCAATTAGGAAATTATCAACATATAGGCAGCAATCCACACCAGGAGCCAAACACTGTGATGTTACTAATTTTCATGTTATAAAGCATAAGAGATAAATTATTGCCCTGAGGCACACACATCTCCTGTTCATACAAATCAGACAGGTCAAAGACATATAAGAAAAGACAATCAACCAATGTGCTCACAGAGGGACAGCAAGAATTGACATGCTTTCTACATTACCAATCACAAAAAATTCCCCATTTTACATCATATACCTTATTTATTGATCTTCTCCTAGACTGAATGATGCACTTGGCAACTCTGATTGAAAACGTTCCTTTGTGGAGAGATCGTTCAAGATGAGCCAAGCATGAAGGTGGAGAATTTGTGGAACTGTTGTGTAGGAAAGAACCCTTGTGCTGAGACATGAGGTCCCTCCCCTGAGGGAAGTTCCTGGGATGGTCCACTACCAGATCAAGAAGCATGGTGAACCATGATCACTGGGGTCACAAAGGGGCAATCAAAATGAGCAGTGCAGTGGAATTCCTCTGTGTGTGTGTGTGTGTGTGTGTGTGTGTGTGTGTGTGAGAGAGAGAGAGATTCAGATTTTTAACGTCGCTTTAACAATTTTTCAGTCATATCGCTACGATGTCTGCAGTGTGGCAATTTATAGTGATGTCTAGCACTGGGGCATCATGCCACAGACATGTATCATGATGTCCCACCCAGTCACATTATCCTGACACCAGGCCGACCAGTCCTAACACTAAGCTCTTAATGCTAAGCGCCAAGCGAGACAACTGTTCGTACCATTTTTATGTCTTTGGTATGACGCAGCCAGGGATTGAACCCACGACCTCCTGCATCCGAGGCAGACACTCTGACCACCAGGCCACCAGAGCAGTCTGGTGGAATGCCTGACTTTGTGTAGAACCTTTGGGATCATCCTGAAAGGTGGGAAGGCATAAGTGAACAGAAAATCCTACTTCAGGTTGAAAGGGTCAACTGTCCAGGACCTCCAATCAGGAGCTGGCGAAGCATTAAAAGGAGCCTGTTGTTTAGCTTGGTGGCAAAAAAGTCCATCAAGGAGTCCTCCAAAGTCTGCTACAGATTATGTGAGAACTATATTCCCTTTCCTTGATAGATTGTCCACCAAAATATTCTTATGCCAAGAATGTGGCAAACTCTGAGGGTAATCATTCTGAAGTTGCCCTGTGAAGGAGGTTTTAAACATCTGAGCAGAGAAAGAATACATGTGTGCCTCCTTGTGTCCTAAGTTAAACCACCATTGACATGTCAGAGAAGATCATCATGCATCCCTGAAGGGCTCAAACTAATGCCCTCATTTCCAATTTGTTGATATGGAGGGAAAATTCTTTCAGGGACCATAAACCTGAAAGATCGGTCCTTCCAGCTCTAGATCAGTGACTCACCATGAATCGGACATGCATGTGAACATGAAGGCGTGGGGTTCAGGGGTATGCATGAAGACGCTGGCCAGAAACCAGCCCTGATTTGTCCACCAAATCAGATGATGGTGGAAATCTCAACCTAGAGAAATTGGAGTATTCAGATGCAGTTTCCAGATAACCAAAAGGAGAAATTAGAGGGGACACAAGTGCAATCTACCCTGGGGAACAGGCCTAATGCAGAGTTCTAAGTCCCCATCAGAAAGAGAAAAAAACAAGCTGACAATGTGAACTTTACTCTCAGCACATTCAAATGAGGCAGGATCTTGTCCGCTCTGTCCCAAGATACACAGGCTAATCATTTGTTTGCGAGGAAATTCATCCCAACATAGACAAAATCTTGAGATGAAACGAGCTCTTAACTTTTCTACAGAAGGCTCAGCCTGGTCACTATGGACCAACAAAGATGCAGATCAAATCCAATGGACTCAACCTAGCCAATTTAGATCAATCATCAAAATACTGGAGGACTGGGATACCTAGTAACCTTAAATATGATGCAACTACTCCCATGACACTGGCAACAGCTCTGGGTGATGAGGCTAGCCCAATTGGCAGAGATAAAAAATTGTAGGACCTCCCTGTGTGGAGAAACGATAGGGCTGTGATGGAATGCATTGAAAAGATCAATGGAGACCACCCAATTACCAGGTCTTAAGTCAATCCTGAATAAGAATGTGGTCTCCATGTTTAATGGTTCCTCCAACAGAAATCTATTTAGAAAAAAGGTCGATAATTATACAGGACTTTGTCTTTTCTTGGGAACCAGGAAAATCCAGTAGTTGAAAGCCAAACTGGTTATTTAACACCCTCTCTAAAGCATCCTTCTGAAAAGGAGAGTGAACTTCCTTCATTTAAGTGCACCAAAAATTTAACTTGTGGAAAAACATGGGGGACCTTATGAGATATCCCAAAACCAAACCTGGTAGTGATCTTTTATCATGGAAGAATCCAGCCATCAACTGAGACAAACATTTATTCTAGCACCTGTGAGAACCAATGGAAGAGATAAACTCCACAGGAGAGGGAACGAGCCCCTAGGGCTGTTCACCTTGTCTGGGATTTATGACTTTAAAGAATTTAGCTGATGGACACTTAGGGTGGTCTGGATGATTTCACTTTCTGGCCAGTTTCATAAAGCCAGGACAAGATGCATGGGACCAGAGTTGTTAGTCTCCCAAATCCTAAGAAGCCACACAGGGGGTGAGCCCTCTGAGGAGTCTCTGCTTCCCTGGGATCAGCCCTCAGACGATTCTTACTGTGCTCTAGTAAGACTTTGGAATTGTCCAGAGTAACATCCCTGTGGAAACAGAGAACTTCACTGACAAAGCCATGGACAAGATGAACAGATGCTTAGAAGCTTTTGCCAATGTTTCCTGCAAATGATGAAAGGTAGTTAGTGATTGAGATTTCTTTCAGCAGGCTAAACAAGGCTGCTGAACAGAGGTCAGCATGTGAGGCTATGGTTACTAGTGACCTAGCCTTTTGCTCTAAAGATTCCAAAATTTTCGCTGAAAAGTGAACCCAGGACCCAGTTGAAGTACCCACTTTAGCCACTTAAGCATCCAGAGTGGGTAGTTTAATGGACCAGGAATGCCTTTGAACCACATAGCTATATGCAACTACCAAGCATCGCAACTTATAGGAGGAAACAGATCAACTCTGAAGCTGTCCAGCAAAGTCTTGGCCCTTACTAAACTTCTGAGAGAAATCCTTACTTTTAACTGAGTGAGGAAGCAACAAGAGATCTGGTCGAAAGTATGTCCCTGAAAGATGTTTCCAAATTGGAAAGAATTTTTTTGTCACCAGAACCTGAAGGTCTGGGATACTGGTCACTGGGCCAGTGACAGTAAACCTCATTTACTGCTTTGTTAAAAGCTCAGCTCCCTCCTTTACCAACAGGTAAGAGGAGGTGGGCAGGGGACCCAAAGGGAGGGATGGCATGTCAGCCTGTTCTGCATCTATCTCTATCTCTATCACATCTGTACTGGAAGGTAGGTTGTGTCCCAACATTTCTTTGCTGTGGGATAGACATGGGGAAAGAGAACATGAATTGTTAACTCCTATCTGTTTGTCCAAAACTGGAGCTACATTCTATTTTTAGGTATGAAGTAACGACTCTTGATGTCACACAAGGACTGCTGCTAAACAACCCTACTCATTAAAACATGGGGATTAGATTTGTTTATTAAGCCTGATGGATGAACAGACTGAGAATTACTAATGGCTGGGGCATAAAAATATGTTGCAGTTATCTACATCGGCATAATCATCAACATCATCTTCAAGCCCGAGTTCTCCTCATGGAGCATAGGGCCACTGCAATGCTTCTCCATAACATTCTATTTTGTGCTGCCTGTATGACCTCTCCCCAGGTGGTTCCTGCCATCTTTATCTCTTTCCCAATGGAACATTTCCATCTTTTCTTTGGCCTGCCCACTCTCCACTTGCCCTGAGGGTTCCATTCTTAAAGGACTGGCAAGCGATGACCTCTGCTGGCTTCCTCAAGGTGTGTCCTATCCTCCACTTTCTCTTTGCTGTTTCCATAGTTATAAGTTGCTGGTTGGTTAGTTAACAGAGTTTTGTGTGGCTTATTGTTTCTGGCCATCAAAGGATTATGTATATATCACAGACATTTGTTGACAAATGACTGCAGTCTGTTTGATGTGGTTGGGTCAGACACTCCATGTCCCCTGTTTAATATCCTGTATTTGTTCTTCATAGAGAGCACAGCAGATGTTGAGACAGGTATGAGGGTGTTAAATGCATGCCTGGGCTTTTGTGATCCTTATTTGTACATCTTCTGTTCCTCCATTATGTACATACACTTGCTTTAACTTTTACCTCTTTCAACAGTTCATAAAGTCTGCTAAACTCTCTATTCTAGGGACTTGTGAACCTAAAACACATTTAGCTTTAATTTAAGTACATATATTTGCCATTTCTTATTTACTTTACACTTGATTATGTCAGATTATGTCTATTCAAACATGCAGACAATCAGTATGCTGACATCACATAAACAGTCTAGTGATACAACACTGCAGTACCTGCCAAAAATTATCAAGTTTTTGATTCAATCTTGGATATAAAATCTACATTACCTCTTTGTTAACAACCTCCAACTCCCCCTAACTGTATCAGATGCCAAACTGCTCATATCACTTACAGATATATGATTCAAATGTGCAATAATTTCCATCAACTTTACAAACATTGATGACTGTACTTACAAACAAATTATCTAAAACAAAATTGATCTGGTAAGTTCATTACATGAAAATTATGTTTATTAGATTTGTCTACATATTGCAGATGAAATATCAAATATTGGCTTTGAAAACTAAACAAAAGTTGATAACAAATACTATAATGATCATGTCTCACTTTTGCAAGTTACTGCAAGAAATATCAAAACAAAATGCAAGAAAGTTTTGGGGGACTAGTTCTGCCAGCCCATGTATCACTTGGTTATATTGCTAGAATATTCTCCATCATCCAACTTGTTTTATTTTTGAACATGTGCCAAGGTTGCTTTAAATTCTAACAGGTTTATGTTATATAACCTGGTATGAACAGCAGTCAAAATATGACATACTGTGCCCTAGAGGGATAAGAGCCAGACAAAAATTTCAGACACCGTTGAATTCAAATTACAGCATCTCCAAAGAATATAAATGTATGTTCTGGAATGTTGAAATATTTTAACCAACTCTCTGGATTTTTGATCCCACAAATGGAAAGAAAATACAGTGGTCCCCCTCGTATACGAACACACCTTCAGCACTGAAAAACTGACCTTATACTGGAAGTCGCCTCTACTGAGAGGGGCAAAATATATATATACTTTTCTGGTGCTGGTAAGGTGGTCTCTGATTAGGGGTGGCCTCTTTTGTTGGCTGGGGACTCTCAAGAAAGGGTCCACAGTATGGAGGAAAAAAAATATCCATTTTTGCTCATTTATGTCTCATTTAAGAAAATATTTCAAAATTATTTCAGTAAGTGTAAATTCATAATTACCCTTAATATTTTGCAAAATGAAAAATTAGGTAATTCTGTTCAAAACAAGGGATTTCAATTCTGGCTATTTATATTTCAGATATTATCTGGATATATTTCCATTTTCTCATGGTTTAATGGCACTTTTACACATTGTTGGCTGATCGCTCCAGTGGCCTAAGTGGTTATAATGTCTGCCTCAGATGTGGAAGGTTGTGGGTTTGAACCCCCAGCCGAGTCATAAGAAAGACTTATAAAAATGGTACTAACGGCTGCCTCACTTGGCACTAAGCATTAAGAGCTTAGTGTTAGGACTGGTCAGCCTGGTGTCAGGATAATGTGACTGGGTGGGACGTCATGCTACATGTCTGCGGCATGTTGCCCCAGTGCTAGACATCACTATAAAATGCCACACTGCAGACATCATAGCTACATGACTGGAAAATTGTTAAAGCTATGTTAAAACTCCAAATCATACACACACACACACACACACATGCTGTTGGCTATATCATGCAAAGAAAATGGGAGCAAATTGCCTTAACTTCCCAACTGACACACCAAAGCAGCCAACTCAGACTGGTCTGGAAAGTACTGAACCCATGACCCTTTGATGCTTTATCAAATGAGCTACCATATCTCTCTTATTATCGAGAAAGGTTATAATATTTAACGGTAGTAAAAATTTTGACAGAATTTATTTTCACCATCTCATTCCAAGTCTATTAAATCAGTAAACTTTCTGAACAAATGTTGATAATCCATACAGTTAATCTAGCCCTAAATGAGTTCTCTTTTCATATTATTAATCAGAAGTACAGTAAAACCTGTTATGAGAGACCGCCCCTTCTGCCAACAAAAAGCAGTCTCTCAAGACAGGTGGTCTCTCATAGCAGGCTTGTACAAAAAGACCAGTTTCCAAGGTCCAGTTTCAGAACAATTTCAAGAAAAATAACCACAATCACTGTACATATATTTTATTCTTTATTAATATTTCTTGCTAAAATATTGTATGCATTCATCTAAAAACAAAATTATATAGCAATAAAGATATACTTCTGTTATTAAACATGAAATCACATTTACATTTGAAGATCACATATTTTAGCATATGAAATCGTTTCTGAATTACTTCTTTTTCTTTATAACAACCTAAATTTGTTTTACCGACGTTTAAACCGCTTTTTTGCGAGTGGTCTGCTCTTTTTCACTTCTTTCAGTTACAATAATTATTTTCTCCAGCCTTAAAATTTGTCTCTTTTTAGTTGGAAGGTCGTCCATTGTCATTAAGGTTCTAGGTGTTAAAATTATTAGTGCTCAGTTGTAATATCGAACGTGAAGATGGTTTTGACTGGGCTGTGGGAAAATATGAAAAAACTATATATGTACATTGCATATCTAACAATTAATGAAATAAAAAGAAACAATTATCTCATCCAGAAACAGAACCATTTATTCAGAGACAAAGTCAACGGCTTCATTCAAAGATGACGTACTAGGATTAACTCTAAAAGCTAGGTGTGTAACCCGGTCGCACCACCTTGAATAGACGACAGCTTTGTGATTGGGCTGTAATCACTTAACATGGGGTGAAAAACAACAAACATCACAAGTCTTGAACACTATCAATCAAATCCCACAGGCAATTCTCTCTTGCTGGTTTAATAGACAATGACCTTATTCACCCCCAGCAATACGGATTAACTCTAAAGACAAACAATATATGCGACCACTACGTCAACTTTGGCACAACGGCAATTCGTGACATGTACATTAGCCTGGTTTACGGACTGTAGCATCCATCACCGGTAGCAACAATCCTTTTTTTTAAATATTCCTTTTATGCTTGTTTTTGATCAGAACAATCGTTATTAATCAAGCTGTCATTGCAACAATTGATTACATATAGGTCAGTGATGTCCGTCTGTTCTTGCAATATGGTCATTCACATTGATGTCGGGTCCTGCAATTAAGGCCAGGAAGCAGGCTAAGTGCAGGAATAATTAGTCTGGTTCCCTGCTTTGTATGCTCGCTATACGAATAGCAGAGAACAATGCAGGGAGCATACCAAGCAGGACACCAGACTAGGAAATAATCTGCATATACTTTAGTCTGGTTTACGACAGAAACTATAAAGCACTATAAGCATAGGTAAAGTATTCATACATTGGTAGCCAGCGTATTTGTTAAAAAAAAATTTTTGTTTTTATTTAGAATGGTATGAGCGGTCGTTCTTACAGGGATTAAATAAAGATCGGTGGAGTTGATCTAGTTTTTGTGATGCGGTTGATCATAGCAGTGCCGAAATGCATATTTTGCCAAGACATCGCGCTCGCTGGTCGCATTCAGCAGGTGGTCGCTCATAACAGAGCGTTAATAAAATCGATCCGTGCATTACAATTGTGGTCAGATATGACAGGTGGTCGCTCATAGCAGAGGTCGCTCATGACAGATTTTACTGTACAAATAAACATACACTTCCTTTAGCTGCAATAAATCAATACAAGTGATGAAAATGTTTTGTTAATGCTAATTGGAAAACATGACAATTTTTGGCCATCAAGAAATCAGGCACATTTGTTCTATACTAGAATTCTACAGATAATAAATAATTCAACCAAGAGAAGACCTGGGGTTGATTACATTTTAAAGTAATCAGATTAAAATTACTTTTGAAAATATTGATGAAAAATGACTCACTCTGCAGCAGAGTAACTGATTACACATTTTGGAATGTACATACCGCATAATGTGCCTGCAAATCTGTCTCTATACCTTTTGTTAGAACTAATAAGTTGAATGAACAACCGAGACCCTAACCTGCCTGCACATTATACAATAGCAGATCAGGATCTATGTTGTTTACAGCTGGACCTGACTTATAGGTGAATATATACTGTTATCAATTGCTTGTTTGTTTTGTGGGGGTTTTTCAAGAATGACAGTGTAATATTTAAGTCTTACAACTAAAACTATTTAACATTTGAGGAAAAACAGTTTTCAAATTAAAATTTGTTTTAATTCCAGTAATTACTGAACTCTCTGTTACTGTCTTTTATTCTTGGAACTTTGATGGTCATATACGACAGATGACAGCAAGACTTAGAGATCAGTCCTGAATTTTCGGCAGACTACCTTTAGATATAAAGCTGCCATTTTACAGAACCTAATAGGTTTAACTTCAAATTTCATAATAGTCACTTGTGTCAAATTAAAACTAACAGATCAATTATAAAGCTCTATCTCTGATTAACCAATGGTCATCAATTCAGTCAACTAGACCTCATTTGAAACTGTAGCGGGGGGTGGGGTGGTTTACAAATAATTGAATTATGTGATATTCACTTCCTATTACTGCACTGCTGTTCAGTATCTTTTCCTGGCACTAGCCTCCAGTGCAAGGGCATTATAATAATAATTCCTCAATTAAGTAACTGGACAAGAGAGTCTCTTGAAGGGATGAACACTCTACTAGGTGTCCGAAGAAAAAATTCCAGAAATTCAAGATCACTTCTTCCTTTTAACTGACACGTGTTGAAGCCATCTGATATTCTTCAGCAATATGACCTTCAAATGAGCATCTCTGGAAGTCATGTTGGGGTTGAGATCTGCACCATTTTCATTTACAACAAACTGGACAAAGTGTAAAAACCTGTTTCAAGATGACCATCCATTTGGGAATAGTGGTCATGAAAAGATTTTCAAGATGGCTGTTATGGCAACCATATATAAGATTGGCACCATTTTGCATTTAAGAATAATGATATCAAAAGAAGTCTTTTGGTAAAAGCCTTTTGTTGATATGACCATAAATTCTGGAGGTGTAGCCATACGAACATTTTCAAGATGGCCACCATGGTGACCATGTTAAATGTCACATCAACATCATGTTCGTCCAGGACCAGCTAGACACTATAAGAAGTCTTCTGGTGAAAACGTCATGTCAATATGGCTTTCCATTTAGGAAGGGAAGTCAAGATAACTGCCAACAGTTACAGGATCCATTTGTCCACTTGGCCCCGAAAATCCCATCCTTGGACTGGACATATGGGAATTTTGGCAGGGACCTGGGCCCATCTCCCCACCCAGGTTCTTAAGCTTTCGAAATGAAGTTATAGACACTACTGGTACTTACCATAGCTTCAAATGCTTATCTTTTTTAAAACTGTATTCTTCAATCTGCTGAAGAAGGAATCATTATCTCCAGCTGCACTGCGCAGATTTCTTGAGGATAATGCCAAGACAACAAGTTATGCTCTCTCAATATCCATGGTACTTTCTGCAAAACTCCTTCACTGCCATAGGGATCTGCCTTGGAGATGTTAAGTCTTGCTGGAGCCACCTCTCTTTAGGCAGAGACATTATTCAGTCAGTTAATCCCTACAGTTGCCATTGCAAGATATGCGGGATCAGCAACATCAGTCCCTAACCATGGTACTGGATTCGGCTAAACTGGTGAAAATATGCCCCCACCCACCCCATGAAAGGTTGACAGCCACCCCCTCTAAACATTTTAAACAGGAAAACCATCCAAAAGAAATCAGTCCCAAAACTTCTTTCTGCCTGTCATTTTTAGTTTTTGGACCCCCACCCCTTCCCAAAGGAGGGAGACAATCACTCATAGGGAATGAGGTACATGTATGCATGAGGCAGGTTACTGCTTGACTGATATTCAGTCAACAAAATATGCATGAGGTTGGTATGTGGCACTGATATTCAATCAACAAGGCATGCACAAGGCAGGGATATGTCACTGATATTCAATCAACAAAATATGCATGGGGTAGGTATGTGTCACTGATATTCAATCAACAAAATAGGCATGAGGTAGGTATGTCACTGATATTCAATCAACAAGGCATGCACAAGACAGGGATGTGTCACTGATATTCAATCAACAAAATATGCAAGAGGCAGGTATGTGTCACTGATATTCAATTGTTACGTGTAGGCTTGTACAATAATAACAAGAGAAAAGAGTCAAGACAACGAGCTTTGTATATTTTAACAAAATAATTTATTTCCCTAGAAAACAATGTAAAAATTGGAAATAGGACTTACGGTTTGTGAATATAATCCAAAATTTGATCCTAAGAATGAAAAATACAAGTCCTATCACTAAATAGTTCTATTAGAATCCAGGTTCAAATCTCGACGATGTTCCAATATGGAAGGCGATGATGTCAGATATGGTCCTTGTACAAACAGCAACAATTCCTCAATTGAATCACAGTTTATGTTTCTGAATAATTCCAGAATAAATTTCCACTGAATTTCTTTCTCCCAGAATTTTATAAAACAGTACACTCGTTTGGTTTTCTTGAGAATAAATTATTAAATTCCAAAAACAAATGAACTTCAAAAACAATCTGGTTTCAACAATAAATACCTATAATGCCTTCAAGGTTTCCGAAATACAACTGACTGACGAGCGCTCAGAAAGGGTTATTATATCCAACCAATTATCATCCTATTCTCGCAAGATAGATTACGTGGTCTCTTAACATTTGAATAACGCAATAAGAAAAATGTCATTTGTCACATAGGAAGAACCCCTATCTACTCTAACTCTGAAATAAATTTTAAAATAACACATTGTTTATCTAGACTAGACAAAAATGACCTTGGCAATAGCCAATCGTTTTCACGTAGCACTTACACTACCACGGACCAAGGTGAACTAAAAATATTGCTCACGTAACACGTTTTATGTCTTAGATAAACAGAATTACTGAAAAAGAATTTTGAATCCCGTGAAAATAATCATTACAATAAAATGTAATGAAACAAAAATAAAATAACAAATAATTTTAAAACACACAAGCAATTTAATTACATATACATAACACAATCAACAAAATATGCATGAGGTAGGTATGTGTAACTGGTATTCAATCAACAAAATATGCATGAGGTAGGTATGTATCACTGATATTCAATCAACAAAATAAGCATGAGGTAGGTATGTGTGACTGAGATTCAATCAACAAAATATGCACAAGGTAGGTATGTATGCCTGAGTTTCAATCAACAAAATATGCACGAGGTAGGTATGTGTGACTGAGATTCAATCAACAAAATATGCACAAGGTAGGTATGTATGCCTGAGTTTCAATTAACAAAATATGCATGAGGTAGGTATGTGTGCCTGAGATTCAATCAACAAAATATGCATGAGGTAGGTATGTGTCACTAATATTCAATCAACAAAATATGCATGAGGTAAGCATGTGTCAGTGATATTCAGTCAACAAGGCATGCAGAAGGCAAGGAATGTTTGACTTATATTCAATCAATGAGGTAAGCATGAGGCAGGTATTTGTGTCTGATAATTAGTCAGCACAATAAAACCTCATCTTTGCAAGTATCCTATAAGAGTGCTGTCACTCCTCAATGATGGGTTTCATGTTCTGAAGCTTCTTCAGGAATTTTCATTATAATATTTTGCCAAGAATAAAGGATATACTGATTTATATCACATCTGATAGACAACACCCAACAGGCCATCCCACAAGTTGTTCAGGTCCAAGGATAGTAGAGCTAAAAATTATGTTTATCTATCCAATGCCAATATAATATTGTATTCTCCAACCTTCAGTAGAGTTCTTTTCACATGTACATATATGGACTTACAGATCATTATGAGCACCATGATCACACTGTATACATGTACACTGTCACATAAACCACAATTAGCACACTGTATACATGTACAAGTATGTCACATAAAACCAATTAGCACTGTATACATGTACAAGTATATCACACAAAACCACAAATTAGCACATTTTATACATGTACAAGTATGTCACATAAAACCACAATGATCACACTGTATACATGTTTGTCACATAAAACCAGAATGATCACACTGTATACATGTCACATACAACCACAATGATCACACTGTATATATGTATGTCACATACAACTACAACATTTGCTGAAATTAAACAAGCAAGTAAGTCCATTGTAAAAGTTAAGTCATACAATTTTTGTATCAATCACACCTTGAGATAAAAATTTCATGAAATAGATATTTTACTCCATGGTTTGGAACTGTCTGTTTTTTAAATTGCGGTATTTTGTGCACATGATAGATCAAAAACTTACAACACCAGACAGAATTACCGTTATAATCACCATGGCATTAATCTTTCATTTCTGAATATGTAAAAATGAATTAGTGAGCAAGACTATAAGAGGGCTGTATTCATTTATATGACTATATAAGTGTGTGTTCTTTCAGTCATCAAGAATTATCATGTCAAATGTGCATGAAACATCCAGAATTTGCCCCAATAGCAAAGTTTATGATTGAATACATCACAATAAAACATACACTGTTATGGCAGGATCAATACACTAACAACATTAGACTAAATGCTTAAAATTAAATTGTTTTGCATAATTTGAACACATTAAAAACATTTATGCAGTTCTGAATATGTGCTGCTTATCCAGATCTCTGTCAAATGCAAATTCCCGCCATACTTACTGTGCATACTCACGAGTCCAACTGTAAACTGCACAGACCCTGATCTGCCATCACATAACGTGCAGGCAGATCTAAGTCTGTGCAGTTTGTTAGGAGTAATCAGTAGAACAGCACAGACCCAAACCTGCAGGCACATTATGCTATGGTAGATTAGGATATATGTTGTTTGCAGTTTGATTCAACTTATCAGCGAGTATACACTATTTGTCTCATTCAGATAAATTCTTGGCAGTGACTGAAATGGCCAGCAAGTTCATGAAATAATGGGGTAACATTTCAGAAAATTATGGTGAAACCAGTTATAGTGGCCACCTTCATACTACAGACACTTATATAACACTGTTTATGAACACATAAGTTTACTTCTATACTTCACTGTATATAAAGGACATTTGTTGATAAAATCCAACATATTTTTTGTGTTCCATGGTGTTCCTAATAGTTAGGATTCACTGTATTTGTATTAAGGAGTCCAGATATGAAAGATAACCATTGGAACTGTAGACCATGATAAGAAATACATGTGCTTCCTACAATGAACCAATACTGAAAATCAATATTCTGTTTGTCAAGGTTTTTTCTGCTAACAAAGAAACTAATTTCATGATTTGATCCACAAGTGGTATGGTAATGCAATTTATGGATGCTATAATCCAGCAGAAGTTTCAGAACACTTAAGGCAGATCAAGAGTTGACCTCTGAAGAAAAGATGAATGTGAACAATACAATATTTTACTGAGGAAAGGGTGTGGGTGGGTTTGTTATGAATGCTTTCTTTTTAGTTCAGCCATTCTCTTGCTAGAAAAAAATATTTTTTTCTGATTTGCTCTTTTTAACCACTCATATCTTATGGAGCCTCAATGGTTCAGTGGTTAGCATACCAGAGTTTAGACTGAAAGGGTTCTGATTTGAATCCTACTCTTGGATAAGTCTGGATAGGCTACCATGGTATTTTCATGGACATCACTCCAACTGGCTCAACACACAAATAACTTCCTTGTGTTGCTGCCACAAACACCAAACTAAATGTATTTCATACCATATATGTCCTAAATTATTTGGAAAAAACTGTGTGGCTTAAATAGATCATAATCTATCAAATAAACCATATCAAAATAATAAAAATGTCTGTACAATGTACAAAATAATGAAAATAACTGTACCATGTATAAAATAACGAGAATATCTGTACAGTGTATAAAAAAATAACTACCTTGTACCATATACAAAATAAAGAAAACATCTGTACAGTGTACAAAAATTTAAAAAATAACTACCCTGTACCATAATGAAAATAATGTACAGTGGACTAAACAAAGAAAATAACTACTCTGTACCATGTACAAAATAAACAAAATGTCTAACATGTACAAAATAAAGACAATATCTGCACAGTTTGTAAAAATGAAGAGTAAACAAATAAAATGTACAAGGATTCACAACAAAATCATCTAGTGTGAACAACTGTCTGTTACTGATTAATATAGAAAATAATTTGAGAAATATGGAAGCCATTTTTATTGTGTGAGAACTGAGCACAGTGCCTTACCTTTACATTACTTAATGTACAAATGTGATGCACACAAAAAAAAGCTCTTCCAACAGACAAATCCAATTAGACTGTCAGTGTCTCTTGCAAATGTTTTCAAAATCAACACCATTATTGACAAAAATATTTTAAAGTGGATTTTTATCTCCCCAACTACAATACCTAATCTCTGATTTTGTCTGTAATCAGTACAAACTTAACAGGTCATATGGTTCTTTGACATAAATTTTCTATGCATAATGCATAAGCATGAACACTGTCGCAATGACCCTCCAATTATCACAGTATTTTCACAAACCACATCAAACTGTGGAAGTTAAAATTTTATCTGAACCAATATGACATTTAAACACATAAATATTTTAAATCTAAATTTCAAATTGAATTTCATATTTTTAAAGATTATTTTAAAGCTACCATGAGTATTTTTTATGCCAACATATGTTTTTAAAATTCAATAATTACTCTTGATTACAATAAACAGCTTTGTATTAAAGAATGTCTGCAGGTAGAATAAGGTAAAAAAAAAAAAAAACAAATATCTTGTCACTCCCTAAAATATTTTCTATATATACTCACACAAAAGTCTGATCCAACTGCAAACTGCATAAACCCTGATTGTCCATCACACAATGTGCTAGCAGATCTGGGTCTATACAATTTTTAGGAGTATTCAGAAAAAACAAACAACACAGATCCTCGGTGTGTGTGTGTGTGTGTGTGTGATTATCAATGGCATGCTTCTGAAAGTCTTGGAACATAATAATTCTGAGTACACAGTCTGATATAGTATTCATCAAGGCAGTCTTGTGAAAATCTTGCTTTCACAACCGTCCTGTGTACACCATTCACTATTTCATGACATATATGTATATATAATTCAGAGAATGTTCCAAGTTCACAAAATGAAGAAAATATCGGAGCCCCTTAGTTTTCACATCTAAATAGTGTACTCATTGCAAGACCCTTAATCATAAAACAGTTCTTGTTCAAGAATGTTACAATTCTATCATCTTTAATTAAGAAAAAAGAATTGAAACCAAAAATTTTTGAGTAAAATTCAACAAACAATTTATTTCCCAAGAGTACAAAGTGAAAATCCAAAAAACACTTGTTAATTAAATTCCAAATAATCATACATGTCCTATCACAAGTCCAAAAGTATAGAATATTCCAAATGAATTCTAATAATCTTGAATGCGCTGGTGTACAAATAGTCTTGAATGTGCTGACATATCAACAGTATTGAATGTGAGTACTCAATAATCCCAAAGTAGTGTTTTAGTCCAAAAAGTCAGTAAGTGTTTTGTAATTCACATGAATAATTTAAAACGTAATTCCTCTCAAATTATCTTTACACAAATTATCACCTGACCTATGCTGCAACAGAACTGTAATGTGGCGAATTTTGAAGACTTACTGAAACTTAAGGTTGAATAAATTATGCTCTGAAGTTATCATAGTCAAGCCAGAAAGGTCTTGAGAAAGTTCACTGATACTTCTCTTATTTCATCTCTGAAACATAAAAGGGACTACATTTAAGCTTCAGTAGAACTGACCGAGTCATCGTAACGGTATAGTGACACAGAGTACATAGAAGTACCGACTGTATCAGTTGGAAGAGGACTTTATGTCAAATAATTGATCTTCAAAGGAAAGCTAATTGCAGCATATTTTAGGCTGGTGAAATCTGATGAAAGACATGATTATTTGGGGAGAATTTAGGAACAGTTACTTCTGATTGGTCAGTAAAAGTTAAGGTGTACACTTTGGGAGACTGACGATTTAGGGTACCAACTTGCTCAGAATTCTTTAGTTCAACTCTTGCCTTGTGAGAAGACAAAAGGTCCAACTCCTTGGGAAATTTGAGAATAGTGTTTTCCCTCGTAGAAAGGCCAGATAGCCATCTTAAAAAGAACGACAGGCTATAGTGCTAGGACGCATGGTTTGTGTGGAAAGAAACAGCATCAAGGTACGCAATTTTAGTTTCCATATAATATTCTATTTCATTTGTTTGGTTGTTTGCAAATGTGATGATATGCTTATGATTCACGCATGTATCGTGTATTCATTTCGTAGGACTCTGTTGATATGTTAGAGTGTTATGCAATTTAATTCTTTAATTTTACAGTTCACTGATAGAATTAACAGATTGCATGTAATCAAATATTCAATGTGTAGAATTCCATAGGAATTTCTGATGTAACCCAAAGAATGTTCAAATATGCAGTATTTCATAGGGATTTATGAATTAACCCTAATATTCAATGTGTCATATTTTTTATGATTACATAAATTGATTTCCTGTGTAGGATGATATTGTTATCGTGAGTTAATGACAACTGTATATTTATATATGATTTCACAATGCTTAAATGATCTTACAGGTTATTGGTTACTGTAGCTAGATTTAGTGAATATTATGCCGTAAGTGATTGAACATTTATCTTACTGAACAGAATTGACTAGTCAAATGTAAATAAGACGTGTAGTAATGTATGCTGTTTATACGGCCACATTTGTCTGTAGAGAACACGTGGTAATTTCTAATCAATTGCTGTGTGGCGAGGGCAATGAACTTTGAACTAAGGTCATTTGTATTAACTATAATGTTGTACCTTACCGAAATAGAGAAATCTGTAAGGACAGTTATTTGTTAAGATCACATTATGTCAGAATTTATGCAGTATGAATCGCTAATCTGAATACGAACAAAAAGAGTTTATATATATACAGATAAGTGGTGAAACTTGTATAGCTTGAGCCATACTCTTATATTTAAGGAAACAGCTTTATACCCTTAGAAGGAAATAAGGAAAAAAAGGAAAACCCAATGAGTCAGAGGGAAATCCGCATCTAAGAGAGGTCAGAATAATCAGGGGTCAGAAAGAAAGGGGACCAAAGCGCACGCATTAGACATGGAAAACAAGACGAGACAGACATCAGGTGATGCTGTCAAGCATGGAATTGTACTCATTAATTCACCACTTGTAACATGATGTAAACTGAACACTGCGACTAAATTCTATCAATGTAAATCTGTTGGATTGAAAGCGAAATTTTGGTTATGTATTAATTGATTACATTTATTTTAGTAAATCTGTTGGATTGAAAAGTGAAATTTTGGTTATGTATTAATTGATTAAATTTATTTTTATTTATTGGTAAAGGGGGGCTCGTAGTTGTTATTTCTTTCAATAGCCTTGTTCAGCTATCTGTTAACATTCCATCTATCCATCCACACTGGGAAATAACACCGTGGGAGGTCATTCCCTAGTTAACGATCGCCAAACCAATTAAGGAGGCTTTAATGTTTTAAAGCCCCCCGTTACAAGAATGTTCTGAAAAACTAATTATTTCTAATGTAAAATTCACTAATTTGTAAACAAGGTCAGACCTTGAAATTAAATTTTAGTAAACATTTTGTTTACCGCTTATAATCATGACAAAAATCAGCTAGACAAAACTCTTGGCCCTCAATCACTGACAAAGGTTACGCACACGATATAAATTAAATATACTTACCAAGACAAATATTATCATGGATCCTATTTCATGAAGTAATAGTAAAATTATATGCATTATCTACATCATTATAAGGTGGTCTCACTATAAGTCAGCATTATAATGAGGGAGTACTGTGTGTTTTCCAATAAATAATCCCCCATCCAGATGAAGAATGTACCCAATATGCTCTCTTGCATGTCATAAGAGGCAACTAATGAAGGCAGAATGTGGCTCATTCATTAACATGCTGGACCTGCAACTGAAAGGGTTTAGGTTTGAATCTTAAAACTAGATCAACCCAAGCCAGCACTGTGGTGTATCCTTGGGCAAGGTACTATTTACTCCAATATTATTGTGCTAAATAACCTATTTCTGTTGTTGTGCTGCAAAACCTCAAGCCAAACAATCTATCCAATAAATGATATGCATAGGTATGATAGTGAAACAAAAATTTATTCAGAAACTTCCATGTTAAAACAACTACAATTAATGAACAAAGGCCAACAAACAAAGATCTAGAGCAGGTCTGTCCAACCTTTTCACATGAGGGATCATGTTGCAATTTTCTTTTTGTCACTAACAGGACTAATAATAAACGTGGCTTACATTTTCCACTACCAAATCAGCACAAGTTATATAAGTTTGGTTAGCCAGATATAAATTTTTGGCAAATCGAATTCTGGCCCACAGGCTGTGCATTGGACAACCCTGATAAAAAGCCAAATTTCCATTTTTACATTAGGGACACCGTTACTGTGCCCAAACAATGATCTAAACAGAAAATGATAAAAGCATAGCAAGAATAAATCCTGATGAATGTCAGTTCTGTCATAAACCTTTTATTAACCTCTTCTGCCAATTATAACTGTCACATTAGCTACCACAGCCATATTATTCATTGCCTTAAAAAATGCTTTTCCAACAATAAAAACACCATTAATATGAAATATTTATGCAGAGTGAATTCAGTGAATGATTTCAGAAACATAAGTCCGGTCTTGTAATTTCACTTACCCAAATTTATACATCTGTTCAAACACAAATGCTCTCATTATCTATGATGCAAATACATTAATGCTGTGTGTGTGATGGAACAGGCTAAAAAACCTGGTTGCCTACTTCAAGCTTGAAAACTTCAAATGACAATTCTGGTTGTCTGCTTCTTGTTTGATAATTTCAAATGGCAATTCTAGTTGCCTACTTCTAGTCTGATAATTTCAAATGGCAATTCTGGTTGCCTACTTTTAGTTTGATAATTTCAAATGGCAATTCTGGTTGCCTATTTCGAGTTTTATAAGTTCAAATGGCATTCTGGTTGCCCACTTCAAAACTGACAACTTCAAATGGCAATTCTGATTGGCAATTCTGGTTGCCTACTTCAAAACTGACAACTTCAAATGGCAATTCTGGTTGCCTACTTCTAGTTTGATAATTTCAAAGGCAATTCTGGTTGCCTACTTCTAGTTTGATAATTTCAAATGGCAATTCTGGTTGCCTACTTCTAGTTTGATAATTTCAAATGGCAATTCTGGTTGCCTACTTCTAGTTTGATAATTTCAAATGGCAATTCTGGTTGCCTACTTTTAGTTTGATAATTTCAAATAGCAATTCTGGTTGCCTACTTCTAGTTTTATAAGTTCAAATGGCAATTCTGGTTGGCTACTTCAAAATTGACAACTTTAATTGGCAATTCTGGTTGCCTACTTCTAGTTTTATAAGTTCAAATGGCAATTCTGGTTGCCTATTTCAAAATTTACAACTTCAAATGGCAATTCTGGTTGCCTACTTCAAAATTGACAACTTCAAATGGCAATTCTGGTTGGCTACTTCTAGTTTGATAATTTCAAATGGCAATTCTGGTTGCCTACTTCAAAACTGACAACTTCAAATGGCAATTCTGGTTGCCTACTTCTAGTTTGATAATTTCAAATGACAATTCTGGTTGCCTACTTCAAACTTGACAACTTCAAATAGCAATTTTTTTTCATGTGGAATCTACCAAATTTATTGTGCTGATTTTACTGACATAAAGTGGATGTACATTAAAAATGTCAGCATTCTGTAAAATCATTTAATTTGAAGCACAAAATGAGGTGACACAATATTATTAAAACTTAAAACTTCAAAACTTAAAACTTCAATTACCTGTTACCAAAGTATATCATAGCAAAATGAGCTCTAGGAAAGATTAGGTATCAAATAACAGGGTTGTGACTCATTTTATGAAAAAAGAAAAATGATTTTACAATATTTTAAATTACAATTACAGTTCTGTGAGAGAAAATTATAAAATCCACAATAACTATAAATACTTTTGGAAATCTTCAGCAATTCATGTAAATATTCTGGCCTTCTTTTGCAGGAAATGAATATATCCATGTACTTAATAGCTGTGCCACAATAACAAATTTGCCAACTTTTCTCTTTGTTTATGGAGTCTATGATCTGCGTCATATAAAAATTTGATGGAATTTTAAATATAGCTATTATTTTACAGACACATACTGACAAAACAAATCATATGCAAGAAAATGCAAAAACGAATAAATAAGTGTGTGTGTGTATATATATATATATATATATATATATATATATATATATATATATATATATATTTTTTTTTTTTTTTAAGTGATATTGGACTGCTTGGACACTTAGCCACTTAACTATAAGCCAACACAGTCTACTCCAGAAATGAAAATTATAGGGGAGGGAATCTCACACCCACCCACTACTCTCATTTGAAGAAAAAATGGAATATTTTCAGAATATCAGAGGGATTTAATGGTTTCCTGCATTCGGTTGATTTGTCTGTGCAATTTTTAAAAAAAATCAGCATCAATATCATGCCCAAACATGCATCAGACCTTCATAAAATATAAATTTTCAAAAAAATAAAATAGTCCCAAAAGTTGACATCATTCTTACAAATTTGTAAGTTAAAATGCACATACTCTGTCTAGCATCTATGTCCACATGACCAGTACAAACCTTGAAAGTAATGTTTTACAAGTGGAATGGAAACAAAAAGAAGAATGAATGAAAACAAAGAACAAAGAAGAATGAAGGAAAACAAAGAACAAGTGCAAACAGAATGCAGAGTGAATGCAAATGAAATTAATCTCGCATTGTGAATAAAATTTGAGAATGCAAATGCAAAAACATAGAATGCAGAAGGATGAATGATAAATGAAAATTGAATAAAATGTGAATGCATTCAAGAATAGATTTGAAATCTGATTGCTTTCAAGTTGCTGCTAAATTTCCATGATCAAAAGCACTTTCATATCCTAATCCAGCATCTGAATTTTACACTGAATTTTTTTTTATCTCTTGCAAGCCATGACGTTCTTCTTCTTCTCAAAAATGACAAAAACAACTACTACTGATGCAATGGCATCATCTCTAGTGGTTGTATCTACAGAATGTTTTGGGAATGAAATATGAAACAAAATTAACTTGATGTCAAATACTATAACTTGATGTCAAATACTCTATAACTTGATGCCCAATACTCTACAACTGTTTTTCTATTTATTGCAACTGCAGTTATATTCTCACAATAAATTCAAGGCTGTCTTTTGCACTGTATGCATCTACCATATATACTCACTAATAAGACAAGTCCAGCTGCAAACTTCACAAACCCAGATCTGCCATACATAATGCGCAGGCAGATCTGGGTCTGTGCAGTTTCTTAGGAGTAATCAGTAGAACAAACAACATTGACCCTGATATGAAGGTGAAATATGCTAAAACATATTAGGATCTTTGTTGTTTGCAGTTTAACTCAACTTATAAGCAAGCACAGACAGTAATATTTTGTTAAAGCACACTTTTTAACAGGGCAAGATATGAAAGCCAAAATTCTGTAAATATGTTAACATTCATTCCAAATGAACAAGAAGAAAAGGAAATGATGATCAGAAATAATAAACACAACATCTGAATGCATTTCCGACACACTAAATGAAAAATTATGCGATGATGATAGCTAAAATGCAAATGTGAATGGAATGTAAAATGAATGCAAATAAAATGAATTCCAAATGCAAATGAAGTACATATGAAATGCAAACAAAATGCCAATCATGGACCCGGACTTAAAGTGATTTCTGGCAGCATAATGCACGACAGCCAAGATGGTTATCAGGTATAAAGTTTGTCTGGAGGAATATATCTAAATCTAGTGGATGTGGGTTCAAACCCATGTGACAATACACACTTTACATCATGCCTTATTGAAAAACTCAAGACCTAAGATCCACAACAGCGAGAAGGCCAAGCCCTGGATCTCATACACCTACATGGCCACACTTGAAATAACTAAATAATCATTGGATTTGAAAGAATATTACAGATGACAGAGCAAGTACATATACATTTCATAAATGCTTTGCATTTACCTCATTTTTCTTTAGCACACAGAAGACAAATTGACACAACTGGAAATACATTCAAAGTAAACACATATATCTGACATTCTGGTTCACCAATGTGTCTGTGACAACAATTTCCATAACATTCATGACAAATGACACAATTCAATCTTGTGTCTAACTTGCAAAAGGGCTTTGAATATGGTAATGTTGAAAAGACATGAATTCTGGTGACTAACATTATTTGTCAGGTTATTTGCAAACTAATATAGCAATTTGTTCAAGTAACAAGCTTGACCATCCTGTAATCAATAAGACAGCTAAAAGGTTGAGTCCACTGGGCAGTTTGGTGCCACACCTCTTAATTGAATCCTGAAGGCTAAACTGGGAATGTTCACACATCAACAGAATGTCTAATGCTTATTCTTATTGCTCTTTCTTTTCCAAGACGGTAACAATAATAGACTATAATCCAGTTACTGGACATTTCTGTATGGTCTACTACAGTGCAATGCTCAACCATGGATTTTTGAGAAGCAAGTTTTCCCAAGTAAGTTGGAATATAGTTTGTCACCATACAAGACTAAGAGCAGACCCTTTTTTGTCCAACACACATTTTATTAAGCTAGAAAATGAAAAAAAATTAACACTGACTTTAATCTAGGTTGTGGACAGGCATTCACACATATGTACAGATGGATACACATAGATACCAAATTTGTCTCCATGTCAATCAAAAAGTAATTTCAGTATGAACTGGACTTGTTACTTCTGCACAGCCCTTATGCCTTCTGACTGACAGCCTGAAGCCTGACAGCCATTATGCCCTCTGGTTGAAGGCCTGAAGCCTGATGGTCTAAAGCCTAATGATCTGTAAACCCTCTGGTTGAAGGCCAGAAGCCTGATAACCTTTATGCTTTCTGGTTGATAGCCTGAAGCCTGATGGCCCTTATGCCCTCTGGTTGATGGCCTGAAGCCTGTTGGTCTAAAGCCTCATGGTCTGTATGCCTTCTTGTTGGAGGCCAGAAGCCCGACAACCCTTGTGCTTTCTGGTTGATGGCCTGAAGCCTGATGGCCCTTATGCCCTCTGGTTGATGGCCTGAAGCCTGATGGCCCTTATGCCCTCTGGTTGATGGCCTGAAGCCTGATGGACCTTATGCCCTCTGGTTGATGGCCTGAAACCTGATGGACCTTATGCTCTCTGGTTGATGGCCTGAAGCCGGATGGTCCTTATGCCCTCTGGTTAATGACTTGAAGCCTGATGGCTCTTATGCCCTCTGGTTGATGGCCAGGAGCCTTACCGCCCTTATGCCCTCTGGTTGATGACCTGAAGCCTGACAGCCCTTATGCCCTCCAGTTGATAGCCTGAAGCCTGGTGCATCTTTACGTCTCTTTTATATGCAGAAGGAAGGAACTAAATGCTCTGTATATTAGATAAATCAGACAATTCTGAAGAGTTTCTCTGTAGATTAGACAACTCAGATGATTCTGTAGTATTGATCTGTATATTAGACAAATCAGATCATTCTGAAGCATAGAAATAAAAGTCTGTATATCAGACAAATCTGATCATTTTTGAAGTAATGAAAAAATGATTGGTATGTTAGACATATCAGATGATTTTGAAGTATTGTTCTGTATATTTGATAAATCAGATGATTCTGAAGTGTTGATCTGTATATTTGATAAATCAGATGACTTTTAAGTATTGATTAGGATATTAAACAAGTCCAATGATTTTGAAGTATTGATATGTATATTTGACAAGTGAGATGATTTTTCAGTACTGAGCTGTATATTAGATAAATCAGATGATTTTGAAGTATTGAAATAAATGCTCTGTGTATTAGACAAATCAGATAATTTTGAAGTACTGATCTCTATATTACATGACTTTAAGTAATGATCTTTATGAGGAGCATATATGACATCATAAGACTACAAACTTGCTTCTTCCAACATCCAACTGCTATAATGAAGAAACTTCACTCACAAAACTATATCCTTGTGTGTGAGCATGTGTACATGTGTGCGTGTCTGTGTGTGTGTACATGTGCGTCTGTGTGAGGGGAAATTTCATATTAAATCTGAATGTAACAATTACAGTCTATTCCCACATTTCTGAGCAGCTTTTTTTCAGGCATTTTGAAAATTTGTCATTGATTTATCTGTTTCCTTTCTTGTGAGGTGGGTAAGCAAATTACTGTATATACCCACTTATATGTTGATTCCAACTACAAAATGCATAAACCCAGTTCTACCATTACATAATGCGCTGGCAGATCTGGGTCTATGCATTTTGCTAGGAGTAATCTGCAGAACAAACAACAAAAATCCTGATCTACTGGCACATTATAGATTGGCAGATCAGAGTCCAAGTTCTTTGCAGCTGTAGTCAACTTTTAAGTGAGCATACGAAGAAGTCTATATTCTAACAAGTATTTAACTGTAAGGCGCTTCATAATTCCTTGAGCTTCGACATTTGCAATAGTCAGATGTACAATACACCATAAGAAATGCTGGCACCAGTGTGATTGTCTTGATGCTAAGTAAGAGTCTGATATAGTTCTACATTTGTACAGATTTTATCCGGATGATAATTTTTTTTCCTGCTGAACTTATTGATTTGCATGGCAAATATTGACAGTGTTTCAGAATAGTATTTAAAAAAACAATCCTTGCAAGTGCTTTCATAAGAAAAAGCAGTTTGAGTGAGCCTATAGATGAAAGGTGACAGAAATAATTTCAGTCATTATATTATGTATATTCAATACAACCAGCAATACCATACAGTAGAACCTGTCTTGAAAGACCACCTCTTTCGCCAAAAAAATATGGTCTCTCAAGACAGGTGGTCTCTCATAATAGGTCACAATGCTATATAATGAAGAAGTTTGTGCATTGAGAATGTGGTCTCTCAAGGCAGATTGTCTCACACAGCAGTGGTCTTTCAAGACAGGTTTTACTATATTAACAAAATGGTAGGAGTTAACCCTGTTTGTTTACATTCTTTTCATCCAGGAACATGGATGACCTAAGAAAAATCAATTCTCACAACATTTTGCTCATATCACACATTACTTTGACAGATCAGACTGGTACTCAGAAAATACCTCAATCCTAAATTTGATAAGCAGATTGTGGATGACCATGATGAATATATTTGTTTCAAACGAAAATTGTTTGTCAATGTTTTGCTCGTGTATTTGCCCATAATCATGAAACATGGTCCAACCATGGATAGGCTAGAACACCATGTTTATCCATAACAAAAATTGGTCCTTAAACATGGGAACCACAGAAACCATGAAACATGGGCAAACATGAACCAATCCAACCATTAAGTTTAGCCAAACATGGACAAAACCATCCATAAAATGTACATATCATGAAGCAATAACATCATGTACAACCATGAAGCATTGTTAAATGCAAACCAGATGACCATGAAACATGGTCAAACATGGTTGAGTCCATCCATGAAACACAATTAGACAGACATGGACCACCTATAAAACATCCAAAG